>OZ018389.1:4184688-4378660 GCA_963969525.1 Ontholestes murinus | reverse complement strand
CACGCCCGTGATTTATACAAGTGTACACGCATGTATGATTTCGCTCGGCGAAGCTCTAACAACCTGTTACTTCCGGTACAACACTCTCCTGGAGTCTTATTGCCTACTACGCCAGACGTGGATATAGTTGCGCAAAAAAATCTAAAACTCGTTTCGAACGTAAACGTCGGATTTTATCATTCTCGTATCATATTTCAAGAATAACATGTTATAAATGTTATAAATGTAAATTGTATGAGTGGTTGTATAGCGTGAATTTAGATTTAAGAGGCGCGAGCGGAGAGCGCGAAGGAGAGGTTGGACAGGTTGGCGGGGAGGAAGGAGGAACGAGGAAGCGTGGTGAGCGGAGGTGTGCGAGCGAGGAGAGACTGAAGCGAGGTGAGCGAAGAGAAGTTATCGAAGTGATTGAGGGAGTTTAGCGAGTTGAGCGGGAGTGTGAGCGAGTAGTGTGAGTACGGTGTATGGTTATTCTTAAATAAAGACGAGGCGAGTTGTTGTTAACGATTACTCTGGTGATATTCTTCTGACCCGCGACGTCCTGACAAAACGTAATTATAACATCAGAAGTGGGATATCCCGAAGACAATCATAGAGTTAATCGCGAGTGCGTGTAAGGTGTGGCGTGGCGAGGCGAGAAAACTTTGAGGTTGGGTCAGTAAAGTTTAGGCGCGGTCGGCGTGGCGCGGCGCGAAAGCGCGAAAGACAACCTAACATTTTTCGGCGCGGTGAGTGCGGGAAGGTCGACAATGGAGTCAACAGATGGCGCAGCGGGCGGTGCGGCAGCACCAACAGCTGATCCTGGAATGCGGGAGATAATGGCGATGATGCTGCAGGAAAATGCGCGGCGTGATGCGTTGATGCAGACGATGTTCAACCAATTAGCGAATAATACAACAACTGTAAGTGTAGGAGTGATGCCGGAGGTTTTGAGCGGCATCCCAGCGTTTGGTGGATATCGGGAAGACGGACGAAGGTGGCTGCAACAGCTGAACAGCGTACAGGCGCTACACCATCTCACAGATGAATACATCTTCGAAACGGCGCGAAACAAATTAGTGCGAGGTGCGCGTGAGTGGTATGAGGGCGTTCGTACGGCGGTAACGACGTGGGCGCAATTTAAAAACGCGTTCGAACAGACATTTTTCGTGCGGGAGAGCCAAGTGGACAATTTGAACAAAATGATGCAGCGGGTGCAACTCAGGGATGAAGCCGTAGATCAGTATTTGTTCGCGAAAGTGGCGTTGTGTCGTAAATTAGATTTGGCGTTCGCGGAAGTAAAAGAACAAGTTCTGGCGGGTTTGTGGTCACGCGACTGCTACAATGTTATGTTGGCGAAGGTTCATGCATCGGCAGACGAACTATTGCATGATTTGGTTGAATTTGAGCGGCTAGAAGGTACGCGTCGTGCGGTTGTAAGTAAAAGTCGAGAGGCGCGTCCGAGCGCGAAACCGTCGGAGCCGACGCGCTCCAACGTGACAGCTTCAGCGGGGCCTGCGAGACCATCGGCAACACCAACTGCTCGAAACTCCAGCGAGGGAAGGAAGTGCTTCCAGTGCGGCGAGGTGGGACATTTGGCGTCGAGGTGCGCGCGACTTAAGTGCTTTGTTTGCAAGCAAGAGGGCCACAAAAGCAACGCATGCCCGAAGGTAAAGTGCTTTAAATGCCAGGGTGTTGGTCACATGTCTGGCGCGTGTCCGCTTAAGCAAGAGGTGCTTTTTGTGAGGAAGGTTCAGAGGAAAAAGAGTTTCCGAAAACTGGCGATCATCAATGGCGAGCACGAAGTCGAGGGAGTGTTTGACACAGGCGCGGCGGAGTGCATCTTAAAAGAGAGCGAGGCGAAGCGAATGAATTTGGCGATGGACGAAACGCGATGTGAGTCTTTTAACGGGTTCGGAGCGCCGCACCGTGTAAGCTCACTCGGGGTGGTCACCGTGGATTTAAAAGTGGGCACAGCGATGGTGAGGGAGTTGGAGATTCACGTTGTCCCGAACGATGTGATGGGTCCTAACATGTTGATTGGCGAGACCTTTTTATTAAATCACCATGTCAAGTGGCGGATTGAGAGTGGCAAGGTGAGTGTTGAAGCGGTGGAAGATCCGTTTGAGGATCTGCAGACCGAGGAGTTTGCAGAGATTTTGACAATTGAAAGGGCGAAGCCATTGCCCGAGGGGGAGATGATCATTGGGCCGGAATTGAGGCCGGAAGAGCGAGAAATTTTGATTAATGTGTTGCAGGAGAACCGCGATTGCTTTTCGCAGTCACTTGCCGAGATGGGATGCACACATTTAATGCAGGTGGATATCCGCGACAATGGAATCCCCGTGAGGCGAAGGCCCTATAAGGTTAGTGCGGATGACAGGGCGACAATCAAGCAGATTGTAGAGGAGTGGAAGGAAGCGGGGCTAGTAAGGGAAACACAGTCACCTTATGCGAGTCCAGTGCTCTTGGTGCCAAAGGCGAACGGCGAGAAGAGATTGGTGATCGACTTTCGTTTCCTAAACAACCAAACAGAGCGGGTGAACTATCCGATCCCTCAGATCGAGGAACAGTTTTTGACGCTAGCGGGTAACAAGTTATTCACGACTTTGGATTTGGCAAATGGATATCTGCAAATTCCATTGACTGAGGCGGCGAAGCAGAAGACAGCGTTTATCACCCCCGACACGACAGGCGAGTTCGAGCGATTGTGTTTTGGGCTAACAAATGCGCCCTACGAGTTCTGTCGGATGATGAATGAGGTATTCGGTGAGTTGAACGGGCGCGAGATAGTATACTATCTAGATGACATTTTGATTCCGGCGGCGAATTTCGAAATGTTTGTTGAGCGGTTGAAGAAAGTATTGGTGCGGGTGAGGAGTGCGGGTTTAACATTGAAACTAACGAAATGCCGATTTGCGATGCCGAGCGTCGAATTTTTGGGCTTCAGCGTGGGCGAGAAGGGCATTCAACCGGGAGTGCCAAAAACGCGGGCGATCGAGGAGTTTCCACCACCTAGGAATGAGCACGAGGTGCGCAGATTTCTTGGGCTGACGGGATACTTCCGTAAGTTTATTCCGAACTATGCGCGGAAAGTGCGGGCGATTAGCGACTTAACGCGTAAGGACAAGGCCTTTGTGTGGGGCGAGTGTGAGAACAGTTTGTTTGAGGACTTGAAGCGCGAATTAGTTGGGCGACCAGTATTACGTGCGTTCGACGAGCGAGCGCAAACCGAGCTACATACTGACGCGAGCGCGGAAGGATTAGCGGGTATGCTATTACAGCGCGATAATGAAGGCGAGTTGCGTTTGGTGCATTGCGTGTCTAAAAAGACAACTGACGCCGAGAGAAATTACCACTCGAGCCGACTCGAGTTACTCGCGGTGGTCTGGTGCGTTGAGAGACTACGAACGTATTTGTTGGGCGTAGAGTTTATTATAGTGACGGACTGTCAGGCGTTGATCTATCTCAACGAGAAGAAGGCGTTGAAACCACAGATCGCGCGGTGGTATAGTCTTCTCATGGAGTATCGTTTCACGATTCGACATCGTGCGGGCGTGCGAATGGCGCATGTGGACGCTCTTAGTCGGGCACCCGTGGAAAACGCGAGAGATACTATAGACGAGTGCGCGCAAAGACTTGATGTGTTTCAGGTAGTTCGTGTGGAGGAAGTGGACTTAATCCAGCGCGATGATCCACGACTGCGAGAGCTAGTGGAGCTTCTTCAGCGACCCCAAGAAGAGCTCACGAGAGGCGAGAAGAATCGAGTTGTCAACTATCAACTCGATGAGGGGCGACTGGTGAGACAGGTGACGGTGAACGGCGAGCAGCGCGTGCTCTACGTCATTCCGTCATCAATGAGGAAGTCAGTGGTGGTCCAGTACCACAACTGTATGGGACATTTTGCGGAAGAGAGGACGGTGGCCAAGATTCTGCGGAACTTCTGGTTTCCGTCGATGAGGGCGTATGTGAGGCGACACATCCGAGGGTGTATGGAGTGTTTGTGGGGAAAGACCCCGGGCGGAAGGCGTGCGGGATTATTAAATCCAATTCCCCCTACCCTTAGACCCTTCCAGCGTGTCCATATCGATCATTTGGGTCCTTTTCCCCGGAGTATGCGTGGAAATTCGTATTTGTTGATTATAACGGATTCTTTTTCCAAATACTCAAGGTTGTATGCGGTGCGAGGAACAACGGCGAGGGAGTCTGTGCAGATTCTGCAGGACTATTTCCATGAGTATGGTAACCCTGACATGGTGGTGAGCGATAGAGGGACGGCGTTCACGGCAGTGGAGTTCGAGGAGTTCTGCCAGCGAGAGGGCGTACACCACACACTCATCGCAACCCATCGCGCACAGGGAAACGGTCAGGTCGAGCGAGTAAACCGGACTGTGGTCCCGGTAATTTTGGCGTCCCTTGAGCAGGAGACCGAATGGGACAGGCGAATTCGCGAGGTGGAGCGAGACATAAACCGTAGCGAGAACAAGACAACGGGGCGAACACCTTTCGAGGTACTGTTTGGATTCCATCCAACGGCGTCGGACAACCGACTAATGAGGGTGACGAAGAGGGACCGTCCAGGGCGAGACCCCAGCGAGATTCACGACGAGGTGCGGCGGTCAATCGAGGCGAGTCAGGCGAAGACGAAGGCGTACTACGACAAGAACGCGACAGAGAATGATCCAGTGGAGGGCGAGACGTTCGAGGACGAGTTTGACGTGGAGGAGGTGCTGACAGATAGCGATGCGACCGATGATGAGAAGTTAGATGGAGAGGACGAGGATGTGCAAGGGCGGGAGGAGAGCTACGCGGAATTCGAGCCAGAGGCGGAGAATTCGTCGAGCGGCGACGAGTTGGAAGGCGTTCCTGATGCGAGCAGACCCGAGCGTAGGCGACAGAAACCGGGCTGGATGAAAGATTTCGTCTAACCGCGAGGACGCGGTTTAATTCAGGATGGACGAGTGTTATAAATGTTATAAATGTAAATTGTATGAGTGGTTGTATAGCGTGAATTTAGATTTAAGAGGCGCGAGCTGAGAGCGCAAAGGAGAGGTTTGACAGGTTGGCGGGGAAGAAGGGAGAACGGCGGGAAGAGGAGGCGTCTCGATCTCTTTAGCAACGAGCAAGCGTGGTGAGCGGAAGTGTGCGAGCGAGGAGAGACTGAAGCGAGGTGAGCGAAGAGAAGTTATCGAAGGAATTGAGGGAGTTTAGCGAGTTGAGCGGGAGTGTGAGCGAGTAGTGTGAGTACGGTGTATTGTTATTCTTAAATAAAGACGAGGCGAGTTGTTGTTAACGATTACTCTGGTGATATTCTTCTGACCCGCGACGTCCTGACAAAACGTAATTATAACATAATCAAGGCTCAATTGACAAATGACAATAAATATTAGATGGCATTTGATTAATGCCAAATGACGATTTAAAGATTACTATTGACTAATAATAAATAAAATAAATTGTATATCAGATGACAAATGATGACAGTTGGAAGGTGATAATTAACAATTAATAAGTGTAAGATGACAGTTGACACATGGCAATTAATATATGTTACGACACAGGTGATTAATGACAACTGACAGATGACAACTAATAGCATTCAGATGACAGTTAGTAGTCGACTATTGACAGATGACACTTGATTTATGCCAGATGATAATTAACACATGACAGTTTATATATGTCAGATGATAATTGATGACAGTTGACAATGATTACAAATCATGATTGGCAGATGAAAGTTAATAGGTTTGTGATATTAAATAAACATAATCATGGTTCAATTGACAAAAGACAATAAATATCACATGGTTTTTGATTAATGCCAAATGACAATATAAAGATTACAAATGACTAATAATAAATAAAATAAATTGCATGCTAGATGATAATTGATGACAGTTGACAATTGACAGATGGCAGTTAATATATATCGCGTAACAGTTAATTAATGTCAGCTGACATATGACAACTAATAGCTTTCAGATGACAGTTAGTAGATGACCATTAACAGGTGGCACTTGATTATGCCAGATGACTATTAACATATGACATGACAGTTTATATATGTCAGATGACAGTTGGTTAATGACAACTGAAAACTGTCAAATGACAGATCACAAATGAATATTGGTAGGTGATGTCTTTGACAGATGACAATAAATAGGTTTGTGATATTAAACATACATAATTATGGCTGAATTAACAAATGAATGACGGATGACAATTGACTAATAAAAATAAAATAAATAAATTAGATGCCAGATGACAATTGATGGCAGCTGGAAGGTGATAATTGATAATTAACAGTTGTATGATGACAGTTGACAATTAATAGATGGTAGTTAATATATTTAAAGTAATAGTTGACAGATGACAACTGATAGCTTTCAGATGACAGTTACTAGTCAACCATTGACAGGTAACACTTGATTTATGCCAGATGACAATTAACACATGACTGTTTATATATGTCAGATCACAAATCATGATTGATAGATGACAGAGAATAGGCTTGTGGTATTAAATAAACAAAATCATGGCTTAATTGACAAATGACAATATGAATCAGATGACGTTTTATTAATGACAGATGACAATTAACTAATAATAAAAAACATAATAAATAAATTACATGTCAGATGACAGTTGGAAGGTGATCATTGCCAATGAATATTTGTAAGATGACAGATGATAGTTAATATATGTCACGTTACAGCTGATTAATGATAATTGACAGAAAACAATTGATAGCTGTCAGATGACAGTTGACAGATCACAAATGAATATTGGTAGGTGACGATTGATAGTGAATAGGTTTGTGATATTAAATATACACAATCATGACTCATTTGACAAATGACAATAAATATCAGATGGCGTTTTATTAATGATAGATAACAATTTAGTGAAAACAATTAACTAATAATAAAAAATAAATAAATAAATAACATGTCAGATGTCAGTGAACAGTTGTAAGATGATAGTTGACAATTGACAGATGACAGTTAATATAATTAATTATTATTCATAATGGGTGGAGTAAAACACTTGTTTTGTTCCATGATTTTATTATCAGTTTCCTGACACGTGTTTCGATCCGTTACGATCATTTTCAAAGTTAAACTTGTGTCAGGAAACTGATAATAAAATCATGGAACAAAACAAGTGTTTTACTCCACCCATTATGAATATATGGTTCCATCAAGAAAGTAGCAGAGGAAATATTGAATATATTAATTATTATTGGTAGATGACAATTTACATATGTCAGTAATACATATATACATGTCACATGACAGTTAGAAGGTGATAATTGACAACGAACAGTTGTAAGATGACTGTTGACAATTGACGGATGATCGTTAATATATGTCGTCACTGTCAATCAACAGTGACTGATAGCTGTCAAATGACAGTAAACAAATCACACATGATTATTGGTGAATGATGATTGACAGATGACAGTACATAGATTTGTGATATTAAATATACATAATCATGGCTCAATTGACAAATGACAATACATGTCAGATGGCGTTTGATTAATGACAAATGACAATTTAAAGATAACAATTGACTATTAATACCAAAAATAAATAAATTAGATGCCAGATGACAATTGATGACAGATGGAAGGTAATAATTGATAATTAACAGTTGTATGATGACAGTTGACAATTGATAGATGGCAGTTAATTTTTGCCAAGTCACAGTTGATTAATGGTAGTTGACAGTTGAGAACTGATAGCTGTCAGGTGCCAGTTGACAGATCGCAAATGATTGTTGGTAGGTGATGATGACATATGACAGTGAATAGGTTTGTAATATTACATATACATAATCATATCTCAATTGATAAATGACAATAAGTATCAGATGCCGTTTGACTAATGACAGATGACAATTTAAAGATAAAAATTGACTAATAATAATAATAATTGTCGGATGACAATTGATGACATTTTAAAGGTGATAATTGACAATTAACAGTTATAAGGTGACGCTTGACCATTAACAGATAGCAGTTAATAAAGGACACGTCACAGTTGAATAATAACAGATGACAGTTGACACATTAGAATTCACAGATGACAGTTTATATACGTCAGATCATAGTTGATTAATCACAGATGATAGTTGACAGATAGCTATTGGTACATCATAATTCAAAGATGACAGTTAATTTATGTCACATCATAGATAATTTGTAACACATGACAGTTGACTGATTACAATTGATTAATAACAATATCAGATGTTAGTTGATTAATGTCAGGTGACAATTGATAGATAACAGTTAAAAGACGATACATTTCATCTTAATTCTGACAGAGAAACAATAATTCAATGTTTTTTACATTATTACTGTTAATTGTCGCTGCTGGCAGTTTCTAAATTGTTGCTGTTATATTCATTCAACGTCTAGGCAACCGATGCCATATTAATGGTGCCTCTATTCTTACAGTTTCACGTATTTAAAATTTTTATCCCGTCTAATACATTCTTCCATCTACAGAAGTTATCAAACTAAACCGAGAGAATTTTTGGTAATCATTTTCTACTTCTATTTACTACCTTTAACTCCCTGTTGGCTCAACATTATTTAATTTATTGAATAATTCCTCTGGCCAATTAATTAAAAAAATGAAAAAATAAGATAAACAATTATTCAGAGCAGACTTTGATTAGTACAAGATTGTCATGACTGGTAATAATATAATAATAAAAGTAGATTAGAAGTTAAGTTAGTATGATTGTTTATGTAATGTTAGCATAATATATTCGAAATGTTTACACTGCAGCATCAAAATATTTATTCTTGAAAATTACTTCACGAATGGAGAATCGACAATTTACCTTTTCTGTTTGTAATGATTTACATTTAATCTAATCTACTGCCACATTTTGAGATCAGTAATGTTAATTGTGTTATACTAAATAAAGTGCATTCTGAATATTTAAATTTTCAACAGTATTAACAGATATAAGTAAAGGTAATTAACTTCCTATACTAAACTGGGCTGATAACAGCGCGAAACTTCAACGTCCCTTATTAGCATTAAATGGAAATGTTTTCCAGATCCACGATTTTTAATGATAATGAAGAATTTACAACCGTCGGCAAATTTAATACTCATTTTGAATCTAATTCATACTTTGTTGGCCCCGACTTGGGCGCCAAAATCCAGTAGAGATGAACTTTAAGTATCACAACTAAACAATTGGATAGTCCTTAATGTAGATATTTGAGTTACGTGAAGGTTTATATCCTTTAATTGAAACACAATTATATTCCTTTCCTCAAAAGTGAAGAAATTGTGATTAAATTAAGTAGATATTTCTTTTTAGAAAATTGAAAGTAAATAATTTTGTTAGTGTTGAATGTTTGTACGTTATGTAACTCAGCCACAGTGTGTTTTTATAAAAATATTCAAAAATATTCAAGTGCAGTGTTTGGCTAAATCAACCTGTCAAATAAAGTAAAGCGCGGGCTTTACATCCTCGAATATAATTGCCCAATTATGTTTTAACTGCAATTGCCAAGAATAATATCGCTACTGACACATACCGAGCACGTTTAAACAAATGCCTCTCTGGGTCGAATTCCATAAATATAATTATGCAATTTGACTCTTGCACGAGTTGAAAGACAAAAATAGTGGACTCATAATTTACTTTGCATTTATAAAAAGATTAATTGCTACTTATACACATAAAATATAGAGTTGAAATATTATACGACAGGTATAAATCTTTAATGAATCTAATCTGCTTTCAAAATAAATTTACATTAAATAATTGAAAAAGAATTATAACTTATTGTTTTATATAATATCAACATATTTTCTTAAATACTGCATAAAGTAAAAATTATACTCGAAAATATAAATTAGATTTAAGTAAGCTTTTGAAAATTATTATCAATATGATTACATTTTCAATATTGCTTGAATTTGTAGCTGTGAAATAAAAACACATAAATCATTGAATAAAGAATTGATCAAATTTGTAGTTAATAAAAATGATGTTTATATATTTATACTTCTAAAGAATACTGGAATAATAATTGGTAGAATTTACTAATTACATTTTTTAGAATGACCGCATTGAAATATAAGTTTATGCCGTACGTAAGATCTATCAATACTGTACGGTTAATTGGGTTTTGTTAGAAATAGCACAGCATTTTATTTCGGACTCACCATACAAATGGCTTATGACGAAATTAACTCTATTGTCCCAACTATAGGCCATCTCGCCACTCTTTTCTATTTATAAGCCGTCGAAGCACTTCTTTTCGATCGGGCGTTTGGAGCGCGCCGATGATTACCGTGCGGACACTGGTCGCGTCGAGGTGTTTGGGGGTTTGAGGAGTAGTTCGAGGAGCCGGCCGGTCTATTTTGGAGCTCGCGCGCGTCCGTCCCCAAAGTATCCACGAGAAACACTTCCGCGTGTGTGCCAGTGCCGGTGCACGACTGGAAAAAACGTCCCGTCGGGTGCTTTTAAATACACTGCGCGATTTTCCGTTTGCGAAAATTTCGGCGGATTTCGGAAACGCTCGAAATTCGATTAGTAAGGGATATTTCCCGCAACACAAAAAAAAAATCACCGCTACGACCTCACGAGCGTTTAATGCACTTCGCAGTCGAAAATAGCCGTATGGGCAAAAGTTCGGTATATTTAGATTATGATTTAATTTCGCATCGCGCCTGTATTGAAGATGAAAGCGCGTCCTTTCGATAACATTCTAGAATAGTGTATTAATCATTCCTTTACGATCTGAAGTAATATAAATATGATGGATTTGTGTACAAGGTTTATGTATGAGGCGGAAACTAAAATGACGTGTGCATGTAATTTGGGAAATGCGTGAAGAAATGTGCAAGAACTGTTACGTACTGCGCGAAACCTCTTTTCACCTAATGTCTTTTTAAGTGGACCAAAGACATGGTAATCACTTGGCGCGAGATCAGGGGAACAAGGAGGATGCGGTAGATAATCAAAATTAAAAATCTTGGATGGTTGCCACAGTTGCAGCATTATTGAGTTAGAAAAGAAGAACATTTTTGTTAACCTATTGTATTCCAAAGAAGGTCAAATAAAATTAGTCGTTTTTAAAATAATAAAACAATATAATTCATATCATTAAACATTATTATACAATTTTAAAACCAGAACCTATTGTAATTCTTAGATTTTATAAATAAAACATAAAACTTTTAAAGATTGATACAAACCAATATTGCAAACATTTGTGGATTAATTAAGGCAGGATTATTATTATTGAAAACTCAAATTATATTCATTCTTTTTTATTAAATTTATACATATACTTCTTTACAATAAATTTTTACATACAATATATATCTTTTTTTTTTTTCATCATAACAGTTCCGAAAATGGCGAAAGCAAAAAGAATAAAAACCACTTCAGAATATTACAGGCGGAAACTTAGTAAGGAGTCGTGGAATGTGAACCGAGTGTCCGTAGAAAAGAAAAGAAGAAAACGGCGCCGTCAAAACCGCCGGCGGGAATACGAAGGCACCTTGTAAATAAATATTGTCAGCCCACAAGCAGTTTAAGTACTTGCAAGGGTACAAAACATTCCCAAGCGTTTCGACGACGCGCCCGCTTACAAACTAACATCGCCTTGTTACATTAGAAAATGTAAATTACGAAAAGTTTTAGAATCTACACATGTGTTGTACTATACGATTCCGTTTAGGCCGGATAAAAAATTAATTCTGTTTGAAAAATATATTCATTTTACAATAATATATTTTTCAAACGAAAATATTATTCTGCAGATTTAATAATTGAAAAATTTTCGTAATTTGAATTTAATTAATCCGCAACAAGTAGTAAAGGGATACCAATGTTCCTGTTACATTTTTATAAGACACCCTGTGAGTAAATTTTTTATCTGTGTAATTATCACCAATACCAATTGGTAATACTTAAACTTTAAAGCATAAAATACATGTTTCAATCTATTGACCCAGGCTAAAATTACAATTAAACCGATCTAACTAAAAAAAAACAAACAATAGAAATTATAATGAGGACGAGTTCATCCCTTAATCAGTAAACCATTACTAATTAAGCAGATTAAAGTTTAAGTCACGAAAAATACAATTCCGGTGTTTTTAATACTTCATTACGGAGAGAAGAAGAGGGCGGGGGGAGAGTATACTACACAGCCTAACAGATTAAAAAAAGAGGTGTTTATGTTTATAAAAGCTTATGTTTTTAAAAACCAATTCGGGAAACACAGGCACTGATTTTTGTTTCATTTTTAATTTTGAGTAATCAGTCGTTTAAAATAATCTAAGATTGATTACTTGATAATCGTTTAGGGCGCGCATTCGCACCCGCTCATACCGAATTATATATATATAATATAAAAATCTTATCAAGAGTTCAGTCCTTGATTTAGTAAGTATCTGATATTTTTTTTTTTAATTCCGACGGATGGATTTGATGAAAAAACAATTTTTAAATATAAATAGGACCTTTAGGCATACGTATATACCTTACTATACCATGCAGGACTGGGGTTTTCACGTTTAGAATAGCCAAAATATTTATGCGCTAATGCAAACGTTAAGACACCAGTCGCCATATATATTTTTTTTAAAACGCATATTAAAATAAATAATAATAATACATAATACAAAATTCTCTACCGTACAATTCAACATTACATTTTAATAATCCATCACACCATAAAGATTGCAAAACAATGAACGTTCGTTTTCGGTTTCCAAGCTACTTTCAGGAATTCCTTTGGTATAGATATATAAAAGCTGGTTAACGCGAAACGAACAACACTAGCTTAATTTCAGTCGTAGGTCTTAGTATAATGTGAGGTGAATTGTACCAGGAAAAAAACCTATCACAATAAAATTATTTAAGTTATGAGACGGTAATGATTACGTTGAAACAGCTAGACTATTGTAATTGAAGGCGTTGGAGGTGGAGGGCTGCAACAGAGGCGACACCACCGATGAGTCCACCCTAATTGATCTATAGAATCTACGCCGTTGTGATATCACGCCTGAAAACAATAATTGCGATAAAAAAAAACAGCACAATGAAAACGTTCGGATGGTTATTAATTTAGTTATCCATGAATGAGAATGAAATGTTTGGCAGTGACGAATCGCTTCAGTAATGCACAAATGATTTAGTTTTAATGAAACGTTTCGTCTCTGTAGTTTAAATATTGAGTAAATGTTGGATAAGAGTGTCGTAATTATGATTACGAATGATTGGTTCCCCAAAAACATAAACCGTTTCATTCATGCATACCGTGTAATAATAATAATAATAATGGTAATAAATTAAAGCACACTATTATAAGGTTCTTAGCTTACTCTGGTCAGTGAAGTTTCCTGGAATTGCTCGCCGTTTAAAATCCGGTGTTTGGCCAACTTTTCCCTGTTCATTGGTGAACCTGCATCACACACGACATGCTTATATAACATAAAACCCAATATTTAATATGTGTCTTGAATATTTTCCAATATTCAGTTGTTAGCACTGATCCCATATAGTCCACATTTATAAAAAAATATTTATATTTAATGTATTGAATAAATAATGTAATGTGTAAAGGAATATACGGAATAATCAGAAGCTACAACAATTTTGTGATTTCACTTATTATGTAAATAAATAAAATAGCTCTGAATAAAATTTTATGTGTTATTGTGTGTGATAGCTAATTTAAACATGTGGTAAATTAAATACTACGGTTGAGAATTTAAACAGAATTATCATAGTGTCTTGACATCTCTGTAAATTTTTAATCATAGTGATTCATTTACCACACAAATGTAATTTCCCAATCTTATTTTCCAATAATTAGAAACAGTGGACAATTCGCTTTAATAACTTGATAAATAAAAAGTGTGTGCAGTGTTCTGACTTATATTAAAACGAACATAATGTGCCAATTTAAAATAATACCACTAAACTACCAAACATAAAAGCAATGATTGTATGTAATCATGAGTTTTAATACAGTTAGTTAAATGATGCTAAGTTCATAGTACTAAATAATAATAATACATTTAAAAATATTCATCAATTGTTTATTTAGTTATATGAATTTAGCATAAATCAACATAATCATGCTGATAGTTTTAATGAAATAATGGAAATGATATGAAATGTTAGTCCAATTTATTCATGCAATATATAATACAGTAAACAATAAGTAGCCGTAAGAGTGGCGCTGCTGTCAAAGTAGGAGCGATAGTTGTAAAAAGTACCCGAAAAACAGTAACATCGCCGCTGAGAATAGTAAGAATACACCGACAATCACGATCAACACAGACTCACCTATATAGCTCAGCAAAACCGGTAGGAAGATCAAACCGTGCGCCGCACCAAATAATACTATACCTGAAATATAATTAATACACATTGTTACAAATTTTCTTAAGTATTCGGTAAAATAAAATAACTTACCTAAATACATCCTAAAGTAAAATACTTGAAAGATTTGACTCTTGGCAAAAGCCAAGACGACGATTCCTCCAAATTTGGTGAGCGTGATCCCCGAAAACACGGAGCTGCCCATTCGAGTCAAGCAGTCAGCGGCCCTTCTCTTCCTCGTGGGCTCTATCGACACCGAGAAACTGTGCACTAAGTGCGAACAGAACTCCACCGATATACCCACGGCCATCACTAGGTTCACCAGCGAGACGGCATTAAGTGTAATGTGCCACCAGTACATCAATCCTCCCAAATTCACCACAATCATAGAAATAGTTATCACCACCACTAACGATGAGAAAATGTCTAAGCCCATGAGCAGGAAGGTCACCACGAATATAGCCGTGATGCTTATACCCAAGCTTTGAAGCGTATCCGGCCACATCGTTAGATATTGCTCGTAAAATACGTAGAAAACGGAATAGGGAAAGACTTCAATATTCGCATCTTTATGTCCCGCTTTTATAAGTTTGCTGTTAATCATATCAGTTATGTTATGGCTCACTTTACGAGCGGCGCGCATGCTCTCGTAGTAATCTTCAGAAGTCTTCAGTATCGTATGATAGGCCATAAAGTACGACGCACCGACCGTAGACAATTGTGTTCTATTATCCGTAACGTAGTTAACACCCTGACCGTAAGCGGCATGTCCAGCTTTAGCACAATCAGCATCCGGATTATCTTGTAAGAAAAACGAAACGTACTTTTCAAAACCAGTAACGTTAGGCCGGTGGGTGGTACTATCAAGGCTTATATTACAACGCGCACATCCTCTTGATTTAGTATGCGGGCAAAAACCTCCACTAGTAGTATTGTACATACAACAACTCGGCGCAGCCGACCAATCTAAGTAATCATCAATCCAACTGCTACTAGGTTGTGCAATATACGTATTCTTAGGTATCTTACTAGCAACGTACACTTGAGTAATAAGAGAATCAATATCGCAATACTGCCCTCCGCATATTAAATTCTGCTGCGCCATGTTGCTATAGTTCAATCCTCCTTTCACTACGAAATACATTGGAGGTCCGATACTCAGATAATCCTTTAAAAATTTGAAATACTTCAGCACGAAACTATCTTCCGGCATCGATAATTCTTGATCCAGTCCGATTTCGATGTGTGGTACCACCGCTATGGAGGAGCACAACCATCCGAAGAATATTAGCATTACGCCAGCGCGCACGTACGTGTTCATCAGGAACGGCACGTAGATCTCCTTGAAGAATGTGTAGAGTAGACCGTCGTTTGGTGGAGGTTCGTTGGCGTCCTTCTTGCTGCCGCTTACGCAACAGCAGATGTCAAATCTGTTGCTCGTCTGGCGTAACGTGTCCAGAGAGAGTAGGCTCACGAAACAGGTTATCTGGAGGAAGAAGTCGAAGAGCAGGGCCATGCCCGCGTAGAGGGCGAACGCTCGGACCGCCGGCATGTCTGATAAACTTCCTAAAATTTTATTCAATTAATAATTTATTTATACAAAAAAACTACAATTTTTTTTACCTAAGAAGAAGCAGCAGCTTTCTGATACACTGGTCAACAGCATCGAAGGGCCAACCTGACCTAAAATCCTACCGATATGTTCCGCTTGCGTTTCATTCGGTTTCCGCAACTCTCTCTGATGTGTTTGGACGAGTATAAAAATGTTATCAACACCGACAGCCAAAACCAAAAATGGGATTACTTCAATGATGATCAGTGTAGCGGGTACACCGATGAATCCGAAAATTCCAACGGATGAAATAACAGAAGCTAATACTATACACACACCGCCGAGTCCTAAAGTGATCTTGCTATCAATCAACAGCCTACTATATTTATGCAAATGCCCTAAAGAGACGGCGATGTAGGCAAACATGATAATGTACGATACCAAAATCGTAACCACATCCGATTGGCTCTCTCTGTCCAGTTCGTCCTCAATCGATCTTTCCGAGGTGAACGCGATGTCCATAAACGCGGGCATTTCATTCTGCGTGTAGTTTCTCATAAACGCGACAAACTCCTTCTCCCATTGCATGGCCGGAGAAAGTCTAGTTTTATTGTGATAGTTGTTAACCAGGAAGGTCAGAATGACCACCGTGGCATCCTGATAGCGCGTATCCTTGTTTAAAAATTGTCCAGGCTTGAGGAATCCACCGAATGCGATGGCGGGATCTATAGGACCTCCGTATTGTCCCAAACAATCGGGATTGAAACGATTTCTAAAAATTTTGATTATTTTTTATTATTAAATGTATGTATAATAATAATGTTTAACTTACTGTGCGCAAATCATAATTTTATCGAGGTAATTAGTTTCAAATCCATTAGGATCTTCTCCCGTTTCCTCAAAGATGTCGACGTCGTCTTGGAAGTAACCCCAAACACTCTGCACGGTGCATTCCGCCACGTCGGTCTTCTTCTGGCCTGGCGTTCTTAACGGGGCGAAACATATCTTGTCAAGGCCGTGATCTGTACCAGCTCCAATAGCTACAATTATTTTCATTAATAGATAAACATATAAATTATAATATATACCTTCGTACCTTTAATTCTTTCTTGTAAATCCAAAACGGCCTTTAAAAACGTGTCATTATACGCTGGCCCGTATTTAATATAACCATCGGAAGTGTTATGGTATACGTTATCCAAATTCACCGCTCTTATTATGATCTGTTCGTTGCGATAAAACGGCTCGAAGTGCGAATCGAAGTACTCCCTTTCCACCCTCGATCTCGACGTAGGGGATGCCCATAACTCGACCGGATCGGTCGTCACTTTCAGGTATTTGATTCCGTGTCCTAGGCCGACGACCAAGCAAGCTCCTAGGAATAGAACGAGCCACGGATTTGATGCGCAGTAAACACCCCAAGCTTCGAAGAACTTTTGAAGGTAGGTGTCGGTGTTGGCGCCCAGTTTTTCGATAAACGACGCCGGCGTGTCGTATTCTCCGGGGATTTTACTGATCGAATGCGTATCCAACTCGTGATCCTGCTCCGAGGCGACACCTACACACACGTAATGGAATTAATAAATTACACTCAAATAATACCATTCGCTTGAGAACAAAATATGATCGTTTTGATGATGATTAGGTACAAATGTTGCAATGTTAAAATGATAAGTAGCAATCTAGGCTATTTAACGCTATAAGCAAAATAAAGCTAAAATGAAACCAAAAAAAAAAAATTACGCAACAATTACACAAAATGATGGCTGTGAATTTTGTTATTAATTATTATTTTTTGTTGTTTGTTTTTTTTTGTACTAGAAACGTACTGGATCGCTTGGACTGCTGCAGGGGGCTGTCCTCACTGTCACCAAGAGCAGAGCGTGATGATGAATGATCCATGCCGGCCAATCTTCTACCCACCGCATCAGTACCTCGCCCTCGGATTAGACCCGCCACTGCAAACCACCCCGCAACCTTATTTATAATCACACTAACTCCGTCACAAGCAATATTACACAGTTTGTTACAGGCGGAATATCTTGTTAAATATTTACATATTCAATGAAATGTTTTGATGTATGTACAAATGCATACGCTTTGATGGTTCGACTTAGAATTGCGCTTGAGAAAATGTAAAATGTATGTATATAATTAATATTTAAAAATTTAAAACTTATACTATTATTGTCTGTTTTAAAACAAAGAAGGCTATTTTTAATTATATCCGTTAAATGTGTCAATTCTGATTGGTCGAAAAATGAGTGTATTTTCTCTTTAAAGTTATTTGTTTTATTTTGAATGATCAAAATGTGTCACTAAGCCTCAACAATTGCTTATTTGTTTTACACTATACTAATTACGCCATTATTGATTCAACAGCTGATCTAAAATAAATTCTGAGCGGCAAAGAGTATAATTGTGTTCATTTAAAAAAAAATCTGTTTAAAATATTGATAATTTAATTTATACACTACGTAAAAAAAGAAATCTATTATATTTACAAGATATCCCGCATACAAAAGTAATTATTAATCAACATAGAAATTAGAAATCATTCCATTACGATTGGGTTAGTAAGAAATTTGTAAAAACAAAACTGAAATACAATTTTTCCTCAAGAAAAGCAAAAAATTAAAAAAAAATTAAAGAATGTTTCCCCCAAATAAAAAAAAAAAACGTCACATGTACACCCAATACTAATTACCCTGACCTTCGCCGTTCGGTTGGATTTTGAATAGTTCTACGTCACTAGGTCGACTATGTATACAAAATTCTGAAATGATAATAAGTCAAAAATCCAAGCACGTCTGTTTCCGGTATTAAAAATAAAAAAAAGGAAACTATTGCAAATAATCATGACAGTGCTGTAAATGTAATGTTGCTCTGAAAACCATACTGTGCAAGCCCATCTGTGAAAAATCATTAGAAAATTTATTAATAATCCCATTTACTTTGAAACTACCGACGTGCTTATTTATTGCAAACACCCATGTTGCAAACGTGCTGGTATTAGATAATTAATTATTATTTTCAAACATCGTGTCGCCTTTTAAACTTACCCACGGACGCATTGTTGCACATGAACGTGACGATTAGGAAGAGGAGGCTGCCCACTATGAAAACGATTATCATCACAACAGCGTATCCATCGAATCCTCCAATCAGGAAAGGTCCGTTCGATGGGGGTTGGGGTTTAGGCGCGGGGCAGCTGTCTTCGCAATCGACACAACTGCACGCAGGTGTCTTCTTCTGTAGATGTAAATTTTAACGTTTATTTCAATTTAAGGTTGATATAATCGGAATACGTACATTAATTCCTTTGCTGCAGGGCGTGGTGGGGGGATTTAAGGGTATGAATCCGTTCGATGGCGTCGACGTGTTCTTGTAGTTGATTTGGAATGGCACGTAGGGATTTCCGTTCGCCTGTCCCATGTAATTAAACCACCTCATCGCCGTACACCTGGTGGAACCCCAATCGCCGCACATCAGGTCCATCGCTAGTTGTCCGGTGCTCGGCACGCTGACTTGCTTGCAGGAGTTGTACGTCTCTTGTGCGTATTGGTTGTGCACGTAAAAATCAATTTCGGTGATGTATTCTTTCTCTAGATACAAAAATAAAAACAATATTAAAAAGAATACACTAAATTAAAAAACAATGGAGAATGGGTGTCTGGACAATTAGTTACTAAAACAACCAAAATAAAAGATAACTTTGAGAATACTATTACTTTTGATGGTACATATTTTGAAAACCCATAGAACCCAAATTCGAAAATTCGACGCTCGAAAAGGCGAATGAAAGGGTAGAAAGAAAGAAAGAAGAAATTTATGCTGGATTGATGAAGCTGTTGCTTGCAGAAACTAAATATACTTAATAAAATACTGACACAGTATATGGTTTCAAAAACGTTTTTGAAATCATATCTTGTGTCACTATTTTATTAAGAGAAATTTATGCATCTAAATTATGTAAAAATATTAGTCACTATTCTTATCTTACCGAATGATTATTAATAAATTTAGCTCAGTACGTAGTAACCTGAAAAGTCATAGATAATGTTAAATTTAATATACTTGTTTCATTATTGACATCCTTGCTGACGACGTTCAAGAATAACGATTGATTGCCGGCGCAGGTGATTTCGCAAAAGTGCCGGACAAGATTGGTCATGCATGATGGGCAGCGTTTTAAGAAGTTCGCCGCCAGATTTATACTGCTGTCCATCGTTTTGAGCTGTGTCGTATCGCAGCACGTCTGCACGACGCCCATGCCGTCGGACTCGCGCAGCAAGCTGGGGCACCACTTCGCCAGCAGCACCTGGCCCTCCTGGTCGAGGGGTTTCGCCGTTCCATTGTACACGCAGTTCTGCGCCAGCTTCGACTGAGGGTTCACATTGCACTGGCCGTACCAAACGCAGTGGCCCTTATCCGCTCTGCTCGTCGACGCGTTGCTCTCAGCAGAAAAAGTCTGCAAGTAAAAAAAAAAAAATTAATACGAGAATTAAAAGTACATTTTCAAATATTATATATCAATCAATCTGCGTACAGTTCAAAAGAAATACGTATAATCACTACGATTAAGTACCTCCTTAATAGTGTTACAATTACTTTCTTTTAAAGAATTAATGCAATTAAACAGTACGACCCTGCCATAATAATCCCACATATATCTCCAACAATTAAATCTGTCTCTCGGCCAATTGAATCATTTAACCTCCGTCTTATAGGTAATGAACAAGGTCGAAGGTCTCATCGGCATTCTTTACACACCACACACACAAAAAAACATGGACGGTATGTATGCGTGGTTGGGTTGATTGCTCGTCCCCAAAAAAAAATATCGATTACATTCGGCTTAATTAATTACTACAAGTGTACATATTTAACGAGGTGACCTATTGAAAAAATCACCAGTTAGATTAATTATGGAAGATTATAAAAACAATGCCACATGAGTAATCATTTCGATTAAGTCGTAAACGATATTAAGCATTGAGTCATACTTTATTGTTATAAGTGTAATAACTCAAATAACATAAATTTGTAACAATGTCAATCATTTTGTATGCATAGAATATCTGTTACTACTTTCTCTATTAAATGTATCTTTTCGCATGCAGAACGCCGGTTTAACTTCCTCGTATTTACTGTTAAATCATCAGCCAAAGACTTTCTAAAGCACTGCAACGATATCATGCCACGAAATCACTCATTAGTCCCTGCTATGACTTCCTGCTGTATTGCACGTTGTGCGGCAAATCTGTAGATAAACCAGCAATGTTCCATCGAGTTTGGACGGTGTATTGGTAATACAAGATAACGATAAGCAACCTTGGACTCGCACAGGAACCACGAGTCATCAATTGGGTGTACTTCGGATGATTCGGCATTGCGGTTTAAAAAAATTATTTAAACATTAGGAATCATTTTTTAGATTTACTTGATTTTTCTAAACATCATTGATTGGTTCATTAAATAATTTTTCAAAACATTGTAAACATAAGTATTTCGAAAACCTTACAAATAGACACTGTGAGAGCTAAAATAAATTTATATTTCAATAAAATAATTAATTCAGGGAAAAATAGTGTGATGGCTACATTATCATTGTTTTTATAAATAATTCCATAGCCTTCTACGCAATAAAAATTTTTAGATAGGTGTTTTATTTGCGGTGAAAATGTTCAAAACGAATTCCGGATGTTTGCGGTGCGTTTTCAATGTTATCTCACTATCGTAGCAATAATTTTTGGAAATTACAGTGGAAGGAAGGACTAGAATAATTTATTTCCGTTCACCACACCTCGACAGTATTTCCGAAATTAATTTATCACAGCAATCTTTGATGTTTCATTCATTGGTTTAACAATTTACTTTGTTTTTTTTGTTTTTAAATGGCGTAATTCGGTTTACTTGATTTTTCTAAACATCAATGATTGTTTCATTAAATAATTTTGCAAATATCATTTGAAGTTAAAGTTATTGCATGCGTTGTAATTGCTCATGGCTATTACAAAAAAACTTGATATTACCATACGTGGTATTGTAATTGAATACAAGCAATTTAAACAATATAATCAATCGATTCGAATCGATTGCAAAAGCGCATAAAGAAAACTTGTAGATTCAAACCACGTTTAGGCGATTTTTTTTTGCAAAACCATCAACTGCAAGCAATTATTGTAAAAGGCAGGTAGATTACTCTCTCGGAAGCTATTGTTTCCCTTATCCCCACATGCTGGGGCGATATAATTGCATTACTTCCGCCCCAAACCGTAATTAAGTTAGAACGTCTCCCTTTTGTTATCTTTCGGCCGTGTGTACATGCTCACTTCACGTCAGGTAATTTTGACCAGCAACTACCTACCTGTTTCTTTTTGAGGTATTGTGTTTGGAAAAATTACTACATAGAAATGAAAATGCGTTAATAATTGTCTTTTCGGGTTCAATCTGTTCGAAAAATAATTGCAAATTTTAGATTTATTCGTACAAATATGTATTTCAAATAAAATGTTTGATGATGTTTTACTGATTGGAGGGTGGGATAGAGGCCACCCACCCACCCTACATATACATATAAATTGCAATTACTGATCGCCTCGCGGTTTGGAGTAAAATAAATTATAAAACTTTTTGAATACAAAAGAAATTCAAAAGGTAAAATTTTTGAGTGAAATATTTTATGCATGATGGGTGGGCAGACTTTAAATCTAAATCAGATAAGATTAGCTATATAAGGTCATTTATATTTAAACTTAAATTTGGATTATGCTTTATTTTTTATTACATACAAGGTTTTATTGTTTTGTAAGCAGCAAAATCATCAACAATTAGTATTTATAGTTATCATGTATATGTAGGGTGGGTGGGTGGCCTCTATCCCACCCTCCAATCAGTAAAACATAAGCGAGGGTTTCAATTAAAAGTTGCAAAATGTAAAGAAACATAAAAAATGGTGGTGTAGCCATCATAGCGTATTTTCTTTACATTTTCAGAAATAAAGAGAACCGTTGCGACCGTTACGATGAAAACAATACTTTTAAAGTAAAAATCTGAGGGTAGGATCATTAGTGAACAACCTTTAAAACATTCCATGTTCTGACACGAAACAAACAATTATTTTTATTATTGATCCAACTAAACTGTCTAGGTCAGATGCACCTTGGTGTGGTGCATGGAATTAAAATCGATTTACCCTTGGGGAGAGCCATACCGGTTGTTACCGATGAAAAACACACGATTTCCACCGCGATAACTTCGGGTGGTCATTAGTTCTCCACGTGTGTACAATCGATGTTGCGTTGAAAATGCTAGTTTTGAGGTCCCAGTTGGAAATCACTGGCGAATCCTTGAAAGTAATTTTTACAAGCATCAGGATTTTTTAAGCTACAATAGACTCCCCATAACATAAATTTTTACGCGTTTCTACGAACAAATTGATGACGATGATGATTATTACCAATTACTAGAAGCAATTGACAATAAATGATGTAATGCAAGGTTTCAAAATTTACTCTACTAACTATTTTTATGGCTAGTAAACAAATAGAACAATAAACAAAAGTAATTATTTGCCTGTGGTTTTTCAGTTGTGTCAGTAATTTTCAACCTAAAATATTTAAGAATTTAATAATAAAATGTATTAAAGTACTTTAAATCGTTAATTTGCTTGTTTAATAAATAAGATCTCTTTTACGTTTTGGAGTAAAATATTTTAATCATCACTACAACTCAATAATTCATAGGTGAAATCGTTCTTGTTTAATTACGTTAATGAACGCCGATTTTTTAAAGTTATTCATTTATGCACGGACATTCTTCTTCTCTCTCGTCCTGTTTTGGAAACGAGTTCAAGTTTAAAGTCTGTCTGATGGCCGACACACATACCGCCGAGCCATCACCAGCATTGCATATTATTTACTTTCTCCGTCAGTCAGTGAAAGGGCAATTAAAATCCGTTATCGTGCAAATAATCTCTTTTCCCGAAAGGAAATTTCTATTGTGCATCATCATTCGGTCGCGTCCATTGTCTAGATCGAATGATTGAACAGTTAGTATCTCTGAAATTTCAATCAATTTATCTTCAAAAACACTAAACAACTAACTTTTAGTGTTAAGTGTTTATACGAGACAACAAAGACCTTTGGATTGATGAGGCTTTTACTTGGTGAAATTCCATTATATAGGTGATAAATAAAACACTTGGGTTTTGAGAATTTACACAAAGACCTTTAATATATTTGATAGTAACCAAAATGGATTGATCATAAGGATGCAATCCATCTTGATTGCTATCAAATGTATGAAAGGTATTTGTGCCTTCTCTGCTTTACTATTAGCAATCTCCAATTCTTCAAGTTTATTATTCTCTCTATTTTTTTAGTAACGTTTAAGTACAGTTGATTCCAATTCCTCAATTTCTTTCTTTGGATACCAATTATGCTTCCTCCTTTTAATTATGTAACTGAACTAATTTTTCTTCATACTCTTGCTTCTTTAACTGATTTCAGCTTTTAATTCCTTTTCGTCTTTAATTAATTTAGATTCAACAGTAAAATATTTTTATCAATTCATAAATCCATGCTTATTTCTACTAATGAGCTTTACTTTTTTCAAGTACTTTAAGCTCTTACATAACTTCTCCCACTGTTATAAGCCTACAAAACGGATTGCGAAAACTTTTCTTAACACACGAAATCGATAACATCGTACACACACATTTTAATCAGATTACGGGAAAGAGAGCTATATTTGGCCCAGATAAATGGTGTTTTGGCAGCGGATGGCCCATTGACGCGCCACGTCCTCGCTCTATTTTTGCGTATTTACTCTTTACGAGGAAAATCATTCTCTCTTTCTCTTTCTGGTGTGCGTGCGAAACGTCAGGCTTCAATGAGTGTTTTCCCGTCACAAAATTAATGAAAAACGAAAAGAAAATATTCCACGAACCAGTGACACACTAATAACGTCCGTCTGAAGGACCCTTGAAGAGAAACCCTGGAATGATGGGATTGTGTCATTGTTGTGCGGCTAATTGGATAATTCCAATTCCTTTCTGAAGTCGTCGGTATTTGGGTTGGAAGTAAATTACGACGGATGATGAACATTTTTTAGATGCAAATATATTACAGGAAATAAATATGCGTAAAGCCTCATTTCTAAATACTTCTTTTAGATATTTAAAGTGTGCTAATTGACTGATTCCGGTGGTTGAATCAAAGGCACACATCCGGGGGCTAACAACGGGCGTTGAAACTGAAGCACCCCTCCAAGGTCCCTCGGGCGTATATGTGTATATATACAGAGCAGATTGGATAACCGAAGCCGTAAGCTCGGGCCTAAATTGAATAAATAACACCCCCGCAACGCGTTCAGGGTCGACGATCTATTCGGTGGTTATACGCATTTATCGATTTAAAATAATACCGAAAATTACGTCTGTTTATTACATTCTAAAGGTGATTTCCTCGAACCTTGAACCTTATCGTCACGCAATTAGCAATTTAAAACATGATAATGTTAAGTTGTAGTTAGACAAACGCTAAGAAAAACCTTCACTAATATAAAGTAAAAATGTCTTTCCCACCCTCAAATCAGTAAAACTTCATCAAAAATTATTGATTAATTGATTTATTAAAAAATAAATCTCTAAAAATTGCACATAATTTGTGTTTATATTTTATAATTTTTAATTAAAACCCTTGCTTATGTTTTACTGATTGGAGGGTGGGATAGAGGCCACCCACCCACCCTACATATACATGATACCTTTAATTGCTAATCGTTGATGATTTTGCTGCTAAAAACAATGAAACACTTTATGCAATAAAAAATAAAACAAAATCAAAATTTAAGTTTAAATATAAATGGATTTCTAATCTTATCTAATTTAAATTTAAAGCCTGCCCACCCATCATGCATAAAATTTTTATTAATTTACTCACTCAAAAATTTTACCTTACAATTTCCTTTTTATTCAAAAAGTTTTGTAATTAATTTTACTCCAAACCGCGCGACGATCAGTAATTTAAATTTATGTGTATATGTAGGGTGGGTGGGTAGCCTCAATCCCAACCTCCAATCAGTAAAACATCATCAAAAGTTTGATGATTTTGCTGCTAAAAACAATCGAACCCTATGTAATAAGAAATAAAACAAAATCAAAATTTAAGTTTAAATATAAATGACTTTCTATAGCTAATCTTATCTAATTTAGATTTAAAGTCTGCCCACCCATCATGCATACATTTTTAATTAATTTCCTCACTCAAAAATTTTACCTTTTGAATTTCTTTTTTGTTCAAAAAGTTTTCTAATTAATTTTACTCTAAATCGCGCGACTGTCAGTAATTTAAATTTATATGTATATGTAGGGTGGGTGGGTGGCCTCTATTACACCTTTTAGTTAGAAAACATCATCAAAAATTAATGATAAATTTGTATGAAGAAATCTCTAAAAATTGCAATTATTTTGTGTTTATTTATATTTAACTTTTAATTAAAATCCTCGCTTATGTTTTACTGATTGGAGGGTGGAATAGAGGCCACCCACCCACCCTACATATACATGATAACTTTAACTTCTAATCGTGGATGATTTTGCTGCTAAAAACAATCAAACCCTTTATGTAATAAGAAATAAAACAAAATCAAAATTTAAGTTTAAATATAAATGACTTTCAATAGCTAATCTTATCTAATTTAGATTAGTTTGCCCACCCATCATGCATAAAAAATTTATTAATTTTCTCACTCAAAAATTTACCTTTTGAATTTCTTTTTTATTCAAAAAGTTTTGTAATTGATTTTACTTCAAACCGCGCGACGATTAGTAATTGAAATTTATGTGCATATGTAGGGTGGGTGGGTGGCCTCTATCCCACCCTCCAATCAGTAAAACATCATCAAAAATTTATTGATAAATTTGTATGAATAAATCCCTAAAAATCGCAATTATTTTGTGTTTAATTATATTTTGCAACTTTTAATTGAAACCCTCGCTTATGTTTTACTGATTGGAGGGTGGGATAGAGGCCACCCACCCACCCTAGATATACATGATAAATTAATTGCTAATCGTTGATGATTTTGCTGCTAAAAACAATTAAACCCTTTATGTAATAAGAAATAAAACTATATCAAAAATTTGCTTTAAATATAAATGATTTTCTATAATCTTATCTAATTTAAATTAAAAGTCTTCCCACCCATCATGCATAAATTTTTTATTAAATTGCTCACTCAAAAATTTACTTTTTGAATTTCTTTCTTATTAAAAAAGTTTTGTAATTAATTTTACTCCAAACCGCGCGACGATCAGTAATTCAAATTTATGTGTATATGTAGGGTGGGTGAGTGGCCTCTATCCCACCCTCCAATCAGTAAAACATCATCAAAAATGTATTGATAAATTTGTATGAATAAATCTCTAAAAATTGCAATTATTTTGTGTTTATTTATATTTTACAATTTTTAATTAAAACCCTCGCTTATGTTTTACTGATTGAAGGGTGGGATAGAGGCCACCCACCCACCCTACATATACATAATAACTTTAATTCCTAATCGTTGATGATTTTGCTGCTAAAAACAAACAAACCCTATATGTAATAAGAAATAAAACAAAATCAAAATTTAAGTTTCAATATAAATGACTTTCTATAGATAATCTTATCTAATTTAAAATTAAAGTCTTCCCACCCATCATGCATACATTTTTTTATTAATTTCCTCACTCAAAAATTTACCTTTTGAATTTCTTTTTTATTCAAAAAGTTTTGTAATTAATTTTCCTTCAAACCGCGCGACGATCAGTAATTGAAATTTATGTGTATATGTAGGGTGGGTGGGTGGCCTCTATCCCACCCTCCAATCAGTAAAACATCATCAAAAGGTTATTGATAAATTTGTATGAATAAATCCCTAAAAATTGCAATTATTTTGTGTTTAATTATATTTTACAACTTTTAATTAAAACCCTCGCTTATGTTTTACTGATTGGAGGGTGGGATAGAGGCCACCCACCCACCCTACATATATGATAACTTTAATTGCTAATCATTGATGATTTTGCTGCTAAAAACAATCGAACCCTTTATGTAATTAAAAATAAAACAAAATCAAAATTTAAGTTTAAATGTAAATGGATTTCTATGGCTAATCTGATCTAATTTAGATTTAAAGCCTGCCCACCCATCATGCATAAAAATTTATTAATTTTTTTTCACTTAAAAATTTACTTTTTAAATTTCTTTTTTATTCAAAAAGTTTTGTAATTAATTTTACCCCAAACCGCGCGACGATCAGTAATTGAAATTTATATGTATATGTAGGGTGGGTGGGTGGCCTCTATCCCACCCTCCAATCAGTAAAACATCATCAAAAATTTATTGATAAATTTGTATGAATAAATCCCTAAAAAATTGCAATTATTTTGTGTTTATTTATATTTTACAATTTTTAATTAAAACCCTCGCTTATGTTTTACTGATTGGAGGGTGGGATAGAGGCCACCCACCCACCCTACATATACATGATAACTAATTGCTAATCGTTGATGATTTTGCTGTTAAAAACAATTAAACCCATTATGTAATTAAAAATAAAACAAAATGAAAATTTAGGTTTAAATATAAATGACTTTCTATAGCTAATCTTATCTAATTTAGATTTAAAGTCTGCTCACCCAACATGCATACATTTTTTATTAATTTACTCACTCAAAAAATTTTCTTTTTAAATTTCTTTTTTATTCAAAAAGTTTTGTAATTAATTTTACTCCAAACCGCGCGACGATCAGTAATTGAAATTTATGTGTATATGTAGGGTGGGTGGGTGGCCTCTATCCCACCCTCCAATCAGTAAAACATCATCAAAAATTTATTGATAAATTTCTATGAAAAAATCTCTAAAAAATGCAATTATTTTGTGTTTATTTATATTTTACAACTTTTAATTAAAACCCTCGCTTATGTTTTACTGATTGGAGGGTGGGATAGAGGCCACCCACCCACCCTACATATACATAATAACTTTAATTCCTAATCGTTGATGATTTTGCAGCTAAAAACAATCGAACCCTTTATGTAATTAAAAATAAAACAAAATCAAAATTTAAGTTTAAATATAAATGGATTTCTATAGCTAATTTTATCTAATTTAGATTTAAAGACTGCCCACCCATCATTCATCAAATTTTTATTAATTTCCTCACTCAAAAATTTACCTTTTGAATTTCTTTTTTATTCACAAAGTTTTGTAATTAATTTTAGTACAAACCACGCGACGATCAGTAATTGAAATTTATATGCATATGTAGGGTGGGTGGGTGGCCTCTATCCCACCCTCCAATCAGTAAAATATCATCAAAAATTTATTGATAAATTTGTATGAATAAATCTCTAAAAATTGCAATTATTTTGTGTTTTAATTAAAACCCCCGCTTATGTTTTACTGATTGGAGGTTGGGACAGAGGCCACCCACCCACCCTACACATAATGATAACTTTAATTACTAATTGTTGAATCCTAATCAATCTTCTACCAGTCTCTTTTTACCTTCAAAATTATTTTCAATTTCTATTCTCATTTTGTAAATAAATTGGAAAAATAACACACCCATGCCAAAAAGTGAAAAATGTAGATTTTATGCGTATTATTTATTATGTAATGAGCCCATATCTGTTAAACTATGATCTCATATTGAGGCTTTATTAACATAATGTATAGAATTAACTAGTATGAGTCGTGAATATTAAATCACGCGCGATTTAAATTTTTCAACACACACACACAACACGCAAGGTAAATTATTGGAAAGTGTCAATTAAATTGTTGTGGCGTTTCTTCTAACGATAACAAATTACGTATAGGAAATCAATAACACTAAGGTTCGCCTGTTTCAAAGTTAATTTACCTTATCATTAAATTATTATTAACAAAAATATGGAAACTAAAAAGGAGCATTTTTGTCATATAGATTTTTGGTATAGAGATGGTTGTTCAAGCAAGAAAAAACCTATTCGATGGATGATAAAGAGAAGAACGGGAGTGAAAAAACTGGTGTGTCAAATTTCGAACCGACAATCTTCATGTTGAAGATGCACCACGTTTTGGAAGACCAGTTGAAGCTGTTGAAGTAAGAATAAGGGCTTTATTTGATGCAAAGATTGTTGAGAGTTTAAATTTATCGAATTTGACCATTCGTTATCACTTAGGTTTAATCTTAAAGGTCCTGCATGTTGCCTTTTAAGATTAAACCTAAGCGTTTGAAGTGATCGCCGATTTGCGTTAATTAATGACTTCATTGTTATCTTCATCAAGTTCCACACGTTCTCGCGAAAAGGAACAAAAATTATCTGTAGTTATAACATATAACTAAACTTAATTTAAAGAAAGCAAATAGCAAATGTAAAGATTGGTTTACAAGTAACAAGTTGCTTTTAAATCAAAATAAAACAATTAATATGCTGTTTACTCTGAGGAAACACGATCAAACATCACATCATCCGCAAAATTTCTAGGGGTTTACTATGACATAGAGTGCGAACAGTGACATGTTAGCAAACAAGCTAATTAGTAGAGGAAACTATATTATAAAAAATAAGCCTATGAATACTTCCACTACTTCCACTGTGTGGTGAAACATTGTTGTAGAGTAATAAAAACGTTTTTGAAACCATCAGTATTTTATGAAGTTCTACTAGATACTAAGATAAATCAATCAATTTTTTGTTTACGTCTGCATACATCCCACATTCAGCTGAAATAGAATCCGTCGCTCATATTTATCGTAGATCGGTCGTATTTAACACCGTGGCGCAAATTTTTTTTAACGTCATCTGCCAAAACGCTTCTGGTAAATATTTTGATTTTGAATATAGCTTCCAATCGGTTAACGGATCGAGTGGAGCGTGCAGCGAATATTTGATATGGAACGCGTGGTGTATATTTCTGGAAGCCAACCAAATCCGCTGCCAATGGCGATTTGCGTCACGTAAAATCTGGAAGTCACTTGTTTTTGAAATTTGCAAAATGTAATCAATTTCTAATCCCGTCGAACGAGTTAGATTAATGTTATACAAGATAATTTTTTTAAAGCTATTACGGAACATGATTAATACTTAAACTATGCGAAATAGTTTTGAAATGAGAAGTACAATTAATTTTTTTTTCACGAATCTAGCCGGAGAAAAATGTAATCAAGAGAATGATTGCGACTGTTACTACGTGGTAATTCATACTTACACTGAATTAATAATATTATTTATGGTTAAAACATAGTAAATTTTTCATTTCAGTGGAAAAAAATTTAATCAAATAATTTAATACAAAAATCTTTCAATGGAATAAATAACATAAACAAATTTATTGAAAATATTAGATTGTGGAAAGTTATTCTCACTTACTCATGCAAGTTAAATATGGTATGAATAACAAATTATAGTGTCAGTCAGTCTGCGTCATCAACATCATAGACCATCGATCAATCCATACATATTTTACACAAGATTTGTAATTCCACTCAAAATTCCCATACATTTCGATTCCTTCTTACAATTTGATAACCAAATGTATTCAAAGATACAACACGTAAATATTTCAACGGTAATCAATAATCGAATCCTCTGCATATTTCATCAGACCAATAAACACAATAGGGCCGAAGCTCTATTCATTTATGATGATATATTCGAAAGAAGGAAAAAATACACACACACACACTATTATTTCGTGCTGATTATTTTAATGTATACCTTACAGACATTTCCATGCATTTAAATTACTAAAATTACACGAAAGAAAAATAAAACGCACGCAAATAGATAATAATATAAATAATCGGTTGGCATTGAAAGCGTGATACATTTAAATGAAATTATAAATAATATAAGTGTTTAATTGCAGTGTGTTTTAAATTCGAATACGAATGCGCTTGCTTGGAACAGGCTCCATCATTCGTGCACACACGTGAATAGTGCCAAAAGCGATTCGCAATTTGAAATTCTGCAGATGGTTTTATAAAAATAGATTTCGTATTGAAATTTATTGGTATGACTAGTATTAAGAGCGCGATTCAGAACTTCCTAACGTGTACTGGCATGGTGAGGTGGTGCTCCATCTTGTTGGAAAGTTATTTAAAAAAAAATCGGTTTAAATTTGATGTTGATAAGACCAAAATTTATGTATGTTTCATTTTTCTTAATTTATTATTCAAGAAAGTAAACCGAAGACAAATAAATATAATATAAATAGGTAATAACTCATTAAGAGTTACAACGTTTGTACAAGGATTGATCAAAAAATTTCTACTCCTTTTTGGTCTTATTGATGATTTCGTGAACAATTTTTAAATTCCAATTCAAACTCTATCTGTTAGTTTATTTCTTGAGTTACATGAAGAGATGGATTCAATAACACAAGTACCACTTCAGTTTCTTCGATATACTGTGCAGAAAGTGAAGTCTAATTTGTATTATTCAACTCTTAATTTTCTTGTATACAATCAACTGATTTTTTTGTGAACGATTAATAAAAACGTCCTTGTTATAGTATTTTTTTAAATAAAATCAATTTTTGATAGACAAATTTCAACCCTAATATAACTGTCGTTTTCATAAAACTAAAACAACTATTGTGATTGATGTGAACATATATATGTAGGGTGGGTGGTTGTTTTTTAACCCACAATCCAATCAGTTAAAACATACAGGTAGGTTTTAATTAATTATCAAAAAACTGTAATAAAACTGATTTATTTGTAATTTTAAAAAAAAATAATTTACGTTTTGGATGCACAAAACCCTCGCGCGTTTTCATTTAATTGAAGGGTGGGATAGAGGCCTCCCACCCACCCTACATATACATAATAACTTCGGTCACTGATTGTGTTGTCGTTTGCAGAGAAAGAATTAATTGAATTGTTAATATGAGCAAAAATATTACAATAGTATTGTACCTTGAAAATTCAAATTTGATTAACCCTATCTTTTCTTCTCCTATAGTATTGGCAAAATTAAGACTATTGATTTGTAAACATCAAGCATTAAAAACTCCCCTCCTGAAGCTCCTTTTAATTATCATATTGGATATAAAATCTACAATCAATTTCTTTTTTCAATTAGAATCAATTGTTGATGGTCAAATTAAAATTTTAATCAACTCTATATTTTCTCGTATAAAGTCAATAATGATTTTTGAAATCACCTTATAAAGATTACTCTATTATGGTTTCATTTGATTTCTATATTGAATATGGAAAGTTTAATGCATTTTTCTAAATTAAAATCAATTTTTGATTTTGACAAATTTCACATTTAATTAACTCTTTCTTCTCTCTATTTACATTTACATCAGTTGTTGAAATATTTAAATTTTAAGTAAAAGACTGCTTTTTAATTTTTAGGAAACATCAACACTAATATAATTGTCGTTTTCATGAATCCAAATCGTCTGTTGTGATTGATGTAAATATGTATATGTAGGGTGGGTGGGTGGCCTCTAACCCACAATCCAATCAGTAAAACATAAGCGAGGGTTTTAATGAATTAAACGTAAATTATAATAAAACTGATTAACTTATAATTATAAAAGTGATTTACTTGCTAGGTGCAAATAATTTTTATCAAGACCCTCGCGCTTGATCAATTGATTGAAGGGTGGGATAGAGGCCACCCACCCACATTCCGATATTATTTTATCTTAAAAATTCAAAATTTGATAAATGTTATTCCCATATTGAATTTGAAATTTACAATTAAATATTATGATTTAAATCAATTTTGGATCGTCCAATTCAAACTCTATCTGTTAAGTTACGTGAAGAGATAGATTAAATAACACAATTCAAAATAAATAAACAATTAATTAATTAATTAATTAATTGTTTACTTATTTTGAATTATCAAAATGTATCACGAAGTAAAAGCCTCCACAAATACTTATTTAAATAACACAAGTTACACTTCACCTTCTTCAATGTACTGTAAAAAAAATGAAGTCTAACTTGTGTTATTTAACTCTACGTTTTCTTTTATACAATTAAAAATACCTCACCAAATTGATTTTTTGTGATCAATTAATAAAAACTTCCATGTTATCGTTTTTTTTTTTAATTTTCTACATTGGAAGTGAAGAAAATTCTGTTTTAAAAAATTCTATACTTATAAAATTTTATGTTTAGAAAATGTTTTGTTTAGAAAATTCGTTGTATAAAAAATTATTTCTTTAGAAAATTCGATATTTAGAAAATTCTTTGTTTAGAAAATTCAATACTTATAAAATTTTATGTTTAGAAAATACGATGTAGAGGGAATTCTTAGTTTAGAAAATTTTTTGTTTAGAAAAGTCTTTGTTTAGAAAATTTAATAATAAAAAAAAAATTGTTTAGAAAATTCGATGCATAGAAAATTCTTAGTTTAGAAAATACAAAATTTGGAATTTCGATGTGTAAAAAATTCTTAGTTTAGAAAATTCGATTTTATGTCTTGAATATATAGAAAATATTTTGTTTAGAAAACTCGATGAATAAAAAATTCTATGTTTGGAAAATTAGATGTATAGAAAATTCTTTGTTTGGATAATCCGATGTATTGAAAATTATTTGTTTAGAAAAATCAATATTCAAAAAATATTTATGTTTAGAAAATTCGATGTACAGATAATTCTTTGTTTAAAAAATTCAACAATTATAAAAAAAATTGTTTAGAAAATTCTCCATTTAGAAATTTTAATGCTCAAAAATGTATATTTATAAATTTCGCTGTGCAGAAAATTCTTTGTTTGGAAAATTAAATATTCAGATAATTTTTTGTTAAGAAAATTCAATATTCAAAAACCCTGAGTTTTAGAAAATTAGATGTAGAGAAAATTCTATTTAGTTGAATGTTCTAAACAGAATTTTCTATACATTATTCATAAAAATTTATGTTTAAAACATTTGTTGTAAAGATAATTCTCTGGTCTTATAAAACCTTTTATTTAGAAAATTCAATGTATAGAAAATTCAATATTCATAAAACTTTGTGTTTAGAAAATTCGATGTATAGAAAACTTCTTTTTTGAAAAAAATTTAATACTAAAAATATGAATGTTGCGATGTATAGAAAATACAAAATTTGGAATTTCGATGTGTAAAAAATTCTTAGTTTAGAATACAAAATTTATATTCAACATAAAGAAAATTTTCTGTCTAGAAAATTCAATACTAAAAAATCGTATGTTTAGAAAATTTGGCATATAGAAATTTGAATGTATCAAAAATTCTTTGTTTAAAAAACATTTCATAAACATTTATGTTTAGTAAATTCGACGTGCGGACAATTTTCTATTTAGAAAATTCAATACATAAAAGAAATTGTTCAGAAAATTCAATGAATAGAGAATTCTCTGCTTAGAAAATTAAATACTTATACATGTTTATGTGTAGGAAATTTGATGTACTGAAAATTCTTTATTTAGACAACTCAATACTCAAAAAAATCGATGTATTCATTCGAAAATTTAACAAATAAACTTATAAATTCAATGTTTAGAAGATTCGATACATGGAAAATTTTATATTTAGAAAAAACCATATATAGAAAACTAAATGTTTCAAAAATTGAGGCTAACACATTGATAAAAAAGTATTTACATCCAAAAACCGCCAAATAAAACTTTTAGGTGATTTAATAAGAAAATTCTATAGATAGAAAATTTAATATTTATAAAGCTTGAAAACTGATTTAATAGTAAAAAAATTGCTTAATCGGACGGACTAACCCTCATTTAAAATTAAAATGTATTTGTAGTTTTTGTTTGTCCAAATTAAGATATTGTTCTCTCTACTAAAAAAAATATTGTTTAGAAATTACGATGTGTAGATAATTCTCCGTTTAAAAAATAATGAAGAACTGAACAAGTTTTATTAAAATATATTTTTCGTAAAATTCTTAAAAAATACAAAAATTGAAAATGTTACATGAAATTTGTATGACAAATAATTGTAGAGAATTAAAAAGTGAATAGATTTTTTGCAAAATCCTTGTAGTTTTCGAGTAAAATATAGGGAAAGTACAATCACTATTTTTTTTTTGAATAAAATCAATTTTTGGTAGACAAATTTCAAATTTGATTAACACATTTCTTTTAAATTGAAATAAAACAACACAGTTGGGAGGGTTTCACATTTATTGTTGCAGTGTTCAACAATAAATGTGAAACCCTCCCAACTGTGTTGTTTTATTTCAATTTGTTATGAAGTTTCATCATGTATCCGCCTCGTCAATTCAATACATTTCTTTTAGTTGGTGAAAGCCCACCCACAATACATATTTATATCAATTATAAAGTAAAACACTAAATTTAAAATTTTTCATGAATATTAACTCTAATATAACTGTCGTTTTCACGAATCCAAAACGTCTGTTGTGATTGATGTAAATATGTATATGTAGGGTGGGTGGGTGGCCTCTAACACACAATCCAATCAGTAAAACATAAGCGAGGGTTTTCATGAAATGTAAAGTATAATAAAACTGATTAACTTATAATTATAAAAATGATTTACTTGCTACGTGCAAAGATTTTTTTACAAGACCCTCGCGCGTGATCAATTAATTGGAGGGTGGGATAGAGGCCACCCACATATACATATACATAACAACATCAAACACTGATCGTGTTGTCGTTTGCAGAGAAGTAATTCATTCAACTGTTAATGTGAGTAAAAATATTACAGAAAATCTTGTAGGAAAGTTATTAAAAAAAATCAGTTAAAATTTTTGTAAAAAGCTTGTGCAAAATTTGGTCAAAAAATGTCTACGCCTTTTTTGTGTTATTGATGATTATGATTTTCATGTAACTGGGTATATTTCGTGATACATTTTTAAATTATAAATTACTTATATTTATGATCTTATTAGAGTTTCGAAGTTGGGGTGTTAATTTTAGATCTTCTTGCATTTTGCATGAGCAGTGCAGGGTGTGTCCGCTGACATAATTTTCCTGATTACAGGCTCTAGTTGGCCGTTAATATTTAAATATAATTAAGTAGATTCCTTGTGGTATGACGTACCTTTGGATGTTTCGGCGTTATTGAGTTTTTTTCCTCTCCATTATCGGAAACATGAATTATACATTCACACTATTTGCAACAGACGGTACTTATCATTTATTATAATTCATGATATTTCTCTCTGACGTAGTTATTTAATGACATGCAAAATTTCTACATTTTCATGTATAACAAGATTGTATATCATTTGTAAAAATTGGTTCGCCAGTTAATAAAGTATTATTATTATTATTTTGAATAAAATCATTACAGTCGATTTTTTACAACAGTCATAAACAGAAAGATATTGTAAAAAAATGGTCAAAATTATCTTACAAACTAACTTTTTTGTTTGAATTTTTACAATTAATCTGATTTCATTTATCCATCTAAATATCGTTTGGATACATTAATTTATTTGTGGTACAATAATTTCCATATGAAAGACCAATGTTTACATCCTCGTTCAACATTCATTATAAAATCATTAGATACAGAAAGATATAGCAAAATTGATGAAAATTATACGAAAAACCAACTTCAAATAAAATTATTTATATTCCATTTAAATATCGATTTATTTCATTTATTTACGCTGACATGCAATAATTTCCATTCGAATGACTAATTTCACATTCTCGTTAACAACAATCGATACATGAAGCTTGAAATTGAATGTCATAGTTCGACAAAGCGGATAGCAAGTGTAAATATATTGCAGATAACGCCCGATTAAAATCCCAAGTGATAAGTGAAAAAAATACGAGACGTGGACATTTATTAGAGCTCTAAAGCTTCAGTCATTTTCAACAGAAAGTGAATAATAATATAAACACGCCGTATACTTTCGAAACGTAATATGTTTCCTAACGCAACACTTAGAGATAACGATAATGTGAGTGAATCATTATTATTCTTTCTAGAAACAAAATTGCCTTTTAGTGAAAAAAAATCATCTATTCATCATCTAAAAAGTGTTTTAGATATTTTGTTCTCCTTTCTATTTGTACTTTTAAACTGTAAAACAGATTTACCTTAAATAATTCAAATTTTTACTTTATTAAAACATATTTATCAATTTTATAACTAGTTTTAATCATCAATTCCTTCTTATGCTTAATTTGAATATATTACACAGTTAAAAATTCCAAGATCGGACGATTTTACTTAATTAAGGCCAGTGAGTTTACATATAGCACTTGACACACACACACATACTACAGTGTGTATTCTTTAATATGACCCACATATCCTCACATAAATGCAGAAGTTTCACAAACGAAGCGTGCCTCGAATGAACAACAACACAAAACCTCAACAGTATTTCGTCCGGTGCTGTAATTAATTACATAAGCAATTATTTTGAAATCCGACGACGATGATAATGATAATAATAATCGCGAATTGTGCTTACCAATTGTGGAGGATGGCGATAATTTTAATTAGGTTCTTCAATCACGGTTGTTAACCGGAAATTCAGTAAACAAATTTCGTATGGAATAAAGTAGCAAACACGTAATTTGCGACGGTGACATTTATTTTTAATGTAACTCTCGAAGGTTACCTTTACAGCATTAACCGGTACAATTAAAGTACTGATGAACAACTGCATAACCTTCTAGCAAACGTCATCAAGTGTAGAAATTTTTCTAGGAATATATTAGGTGAAGATTATTATCATAAAGTAATATAAAAATTGAATTTTAACACTAACACATTCTTCACAAATTGATTATAGTAATTAAATATATTTGTTTAGTAAATAATTTGTTTAAAAAATAATTACTTACTTTATTTTTTACTAATATAACATTAATAAAAATAATAATAAATACTGTTAAGAAAATCGATCATTATTACTAAAAGAAAGCAATTTCCAATATTAATCAACTGTAGCGTACTCTTGACCTAGGTTAATGCGTAGATTATTAAGGTAGGTCAGGAGTACGACAGGTCACTGCACCTACATTTTGAGGTAGGTCAAGAGAACGCTACAATAAATAATTACCCTAAGAATATTTATACTATTTTTATAAAACAATTGCCATATCTGAGGTAGAAACAAAACAAAAAATTACAAAATCTATTCAGCATGAACGCATTTATAATATTTTCATAAAACAACTGCCATATCTGAGCTAGAAACAAAACAGCAACGCTCAAAACAAAACGAAAGGAAGTAAAATTGCAATCAGTGGATTGAAACATTGTTAAAAATTAACCACTTAAGGAATTTACTTAAAAATTACAAAATCGATTCAGGATGAACGTATTTATAATATTTTCATAAAACAATTGCCATATCTAAACTAGAAACAAAACGGCAACGCTCAAACTTTATGTATTTAAGACGACCCACCCAGCTAAAATTCTGTTGATGATTTTTAAACAATAACACTGTAAAATGTATAGTTATTATTTTTTAAAAACATTTGCAATGTAACCTTATATAATTACTTAAACGTCACATCATTATTTTTGTAATTGCCGCTATTAACATTTGTATTGATTGATATCGTACATAGCTATACTTATTGCGTATTTGCTCTAAATAATTGAAGGTAAAAATTGCAATGTAATGATTTTTTTTTCACGCTTTCTCATGAATAAATTAGACGCGTGCAGTTGTTCTATAAATTGTAAAAAAAATAAAACATCTATTCTATTTGTAATTATTTATTCAATTTTCGCCGTAAACGGATTTCTTGTTGTGTTTTGTATTTTTAAGTTAAAGTTCAGAACTACGTGAATTTCGATATTTAACGAATTGAGCTGTCAACTTGTCAATGTCGTTTAAACAAAAACATTTTCTATAAGTATAAGACACTTGTAAACCCTGAGTGCAAGAATTTTTAAAATCCGATGTTTCGTTCTAGAGTTATGGCCAAAAAACGAAAAACAAATGAAAATCCAATGTTCATTTTCAACGTTTAAAACAAGAATGCGACATTAGTGAACCATCAGTGCAAGAATTTTTAAAATCCGACTTTTTGTTTAAAAGTTATGTTGAAATAAAGAAAAACAAATGAAAATCGAATTTTCGTTTTTAACTTCTACAGTAAGTATACAACATTTGCAAACCCTGGGTGCAAGAATTATTAAAATCCGAACTTTCATTCAAAAGTTATGTTAAAAAAAAGAAAAACAAATGAAAATCGAATTTTCGTTTTTAACTTCTACAATAAGTATACAACATCTGTAAACTCTGGGTACAAAAATTTTTAAAATCCGACCATTCGTTTAAAAGTTATGTTAAAAAAAAGAAAAACAAATGAAAATCGAATTTTCGTTGTCAACGTTTCCGATAAGTATGCGACATTTGTAAACCTTGGGTGCAATCATTTTTAAAATTCGACCTTTCGTTCTAGAATTATTGCCAAAAAACGAAAAACAAATGAAAATCGAATGTTCGTTTTTAACGTTTACAATAAGAATGAGATATTGGTGAACCATCAGTGCAAGAATTTTTTTAATTCCATCTTTCGTTCTAGAGTTATGGCCAAAAAACGAAAAACAAATGAAAATCGAATTTTCGTTTTTAACTTCTACAATAAGTATACAACATCAGTAAACTCTGGGTACAACAATTTTTAAAATCCTACCATTCGTTTAAAAATTATGGTAAAAAAAAGAAAAACAAATGAAAATCGAATTTTCATTTTCAACGTTTAGAAAAAGTATGCGACATTAGTGAACCATCAGTGCAAGAATTTTTAAAATCCGACATTTTGTTTAAATGTTGTGTTGAAAATAAGAAAAACAAATGAAAATCGAATTTTCGTTGTCAACGTTTCCGATAAGTATGCGACATTTGTAAACCTTGGGTGCAATCATTTTTAAAATTCGACCTTTCGTTCTAGAATTATTGCCAAAAAACGAAAAACAAATGAAAATCGAATGTTCGTTTTTAACGTTTACAATAAGAATGAGATATTGGTGAACCATCAGTGCAAGAATTTTTTTAATTCCATCTTTCGTTCTAGAGTTATGGCCAAAAAAACGAAAAACAAATGAAAAACGAATGTTCGTTTTCAGCGTTTACAATAAGTATACGACATTAGTGAACCATCAGCGCAAGAATTTTTAAAATCCGACCTATTGTTTAAAAGTTATGTTCAAAAAAAGAAAAACAAATGAAAATCGAATTTTCAATTTCAAAGGTTACAATAAGAATGCGACATTAGTGAACCATCAGTGCAAGAATTTTTATAATCCTATCTTTCGTTCCAGAGTTATAACCAATAAAGGAAAAACAAATGAAAATCGAATTTTCGTTTTTAACTTCTACAATAAGTATACAACATTTGCAAACCCTGGGTACAAGAATTTTTAAAATTCGACCTTTCATTCTAGAGTTATGGCAAAAAACGAAAAACAAATGAAAATCGAATTTTCATTTTCAACGTTTACAATAAGAATGCGACATTAGTAAACCAATAGTGCAAGAATTATTAAAATTCGATCTTTCGTTAGAGAGTAATGATCAATTTCTTAATTTCAAGTTTTTGGGGCATATTCTAAAACATCTGTTTTTTTTTTCAACTGTTTTTAGCAATTTTTTAATTTTAGCCATTTTGTAAATAAAATACTTTTATATACATACTTATCAATTCTTTCTTCTTTAACAAACTTTCACTATTATAAAGTTTTTCTAAGAAAAGTACAATTGAGCTTTTACTTAAATTAACTTGCAAATGACTTTTAGTTAATCTTTAATTAGTTTTTGTTAATGTCGAATTCTTGTTATTTTCCATCAAATTTTAATGTGTTATTCCTTAAAAATTAAATCTTCTAGAAAATATTCAACTGTTTCATTAACAGATGCAAATATATTTTTGAAGTAAAATTTTAACAAATTTGAAGCCATTTCAACTATTTCCAGGCAAATTTAAAATTTTTATGTGCCTCGTGATATTTAAGATTTTAATCGTTTTAAATAAATTGAAAAATGTTTTTTAGGTCATTTTTTTAAATTTTAATTAGCACAAATCGAATTTTAAAAACAGTGCACAAGTGATATTTTTGAGGAAATTTCACCTACTTTTAATCAAATTTTTACAACATTTCAATTGTTTTTTTTATTATTCTACGTTCATTCAAATTGTAGCCTAAAATAATCAACTGTTTTCTTTTAAGTCAATGGTTTCTTCATTGAGAAACGTTTCCCTCTTGTTTCTATTTTTGTTTTCATAAAATTCCTACTAATTTTGAAGCATCTGCTGTTCACGAAATAAAACGTAAATAACCTGTGTGTTTGACATAAACAATTTAATTAAAACTTCCTACAACGAGAACCACCACAATACAACTCCCTCCTCTCTTCTTTACTATTATTATTTTACAATAACAAATTCCAACCTCGATTTCTATCGTTCTAAATGCATTACTGTTATTACACTCCACATTAAATACTTTATTACAATTTTACCTGGTTCGATAAATGGCCGATGTAATATAAAACCAAACAGTCATACATTCATAGCTGTTATCATTTCCTCTTAAATATCATTCCATGGATTGTAATAATAGAATATTAAATTACACAAAGAACCATTCATAAAAATACTACAGTATTTGCGTAGATTGTAACTACAAAGAAAAAAACTGATGACTTTGTTTTTGTGTTCCGTGTTGAACGTAATTTGACAGCGGGACGGAATAAATAGATCGATGTGCGTAGCTAAATAAACAAACACGTAACAAGATGAATCAGCCAGGCTCAGCTGACCGTACCCTTCGCTCTATTAATCTCAAGAAGCCATCCGCGCCCTGACTCACCTGTTCACTGAGTAACAGCAATAAAACGACACACGAACTGAACGCCGTTGTCAGCCTTGAGCACGGCGACGTTAGGCGTGCCATTTTACGCGCTCCTCTCCAATCGCCCCCGAATGTCCAGCGTCCGCCCGCGTATACACACCACCGATTTCTACGCACAATTTGGAGCGAAATTGTCTGATTTGCACTTATCACCGACCAGTCGTCATCGCCACACAAACAATAAAGACACTTCGGTATCCCGAATTTGACTGATCGTTGAAAACAATAGTCCCCAACTGGTTATAGTCCGGCTCGGGTGGGGCGCGCCTGCGTCAACTTTCAAATCAGGTGATCACAATTTACATTTTGAGTCTAACGATTTTTTTTTTACCGGAAGTTTTTTAAATGCGAAATTAAAATGTTTTATAAACTTACTTGCTGTATGTCTAGAGAAACTTTAAGGTTTGTAAAATTCACCGGCTACTGCATTCAATTGTCCTTAGTTGAAAATTCCACGTTGCCAACTGTAAATAAAGAAAATTAAAATAAATATATAAGGGCTGTAAGACCACCGGTCGATAGCCATGACACGGAAGAAGACAACAACAGAATTTATTTTATTTTATTTTATTGTATTCATTACATGTATTATTTCCTTCTGTGAATAAAGATGTTTAGTAGTAGTAAATATATAATAAAAATCTACTTAATGTAATATCATTGATAGAAATGTTTCAATCAACGGTAATATTAAATTATAATGACAATATTTGAAATGTTCATCCAGTCAAAATCTTCTACTAGTTAATTTAATTCTGGATACTTTTTAAATGTAATATGTATGCAACCTATTATACCTACTTCTAATTCTCATTAAAAAATTTAATTTTAAAGGAAATTATAATTGAAATCTACTTAATGTAATATTAATTTTAATGATTTTTCATATTTACCATGACCATACAATATATTTTACTAGTAAATTTAACCTGAATAATTTTCAAATGCATTGTGTAGGCAACTGATTATACATCATTTAATTTATCTTTTAAAATTTAATCAAATTTAAGTTTAAAACCGTTTAAAAAACTTGTTAAATTGAAAAAAATATTGTTTTTAATAAATTGTCTCAGTTCAACACTGATTCCAGAAAAAAATAAAACAGCAATATGTTTTCTTACTTTAATAATAATAATTTAAAATATTCAAGATTTTAATACGACTGTAATTAAATAGGTTAAAGTGTTTTTATTACAATTTATATATATATAATAAAATACATATTATAAAATGAACTTATAAAAAAATTATAGGAAAATTGATAAGGTAAATTAGTAATTAATATCACTTGGTTTTACAATTTGTATTTATTTAACTTCCCCAACTGGTTTCGATCACACGATCATTATCAAAGGGGTTTTACAACGATTACTTTGATAATGCTCGTGTGATCGAAACTAGTTAGGGAAAATAAATAAATAAAAATTGTGAAACAAGTAAAACCAAGTGATATTAATTACTAATTTACCTTATCGTTAAATTATGCTTCAATAAGTGACGGATGAAGAAAAAGTTCGTAATTTATAGAAAAATTGGTTCATTAAAATAAAATAGATTTTTAATCTAAATTTAACATTTATGTAGTAATTTATTTTACTAAAAATAAATCTATTTAAAAAATTTCAATGGAACATAAAATAACCGTACATGGCCAAGAAAGCAATTAAAGTCAACGCTCCAATATATTTACCCTTTTCACATAACCTCAAATGTCAAACTCCTGTCAAAACAAAGTTCACGTACGTCAACTATAACGGAATAAACAGAACGGTTTTATGTGTCCACGGCATAAACTCAAAATAATTGTGTAAGATGATGTGATTTTTAATTTACACACTGTACTCAAATTCGATTATTATTTTATAGAGATATGCCCAAACAATACAAATCCACCAAATCCAATGCGTTCCTCAGTTAGTTACATATTATCAAGCTCGACAACTGAACCGAACATGTCCCATCCAGATTACGAGCAGTACTCCCACGACCACGCCGCCCTGCTAATTCTCGTCCGGCACATCGGCTCCCAATTAAAGACCAAGACGTACAATAAGTTTTTCGACCGCATCAACAGACTGAATTCTGTTAAAATTACCGATTCTACGGGGCAAGTGAGGAACGTGTTCATCAGATACGTGAAGGAGTATCCTGTTGAAAATAATGATTGGGGAGACTTTCAGGTATTTATGGTTAATGAATTTTAATAAAACATTCATAGAAGGTTTTTTTTTGTAGACACATAGAAGATTACTTGGTTTAGTTTCAATCGGCAAATACGATTCACAACAAGAGCTTAACGAAATATGCAGGGTACACGAGAGCCTTAAAGTCAAATACACGAACACACTGTTCGACTCGAGGTGTATATTACTGAAACCCAGTGACATCGAGAGTCCTGTGGAAGCGTCGAAGGAGTTGGGAGGAGCGGCACCTTCTAGTTTTGATAGTGAAGGTATTTATGAAAATTTTAAATTGGAAAGCAATTTGTGTTTGTTAAAATATTTATATCTTCATGTAAAATTCTGAAATAGATAATATAATTGGCTATGATTACAGCGCCCTCTATAAAATGTACTGCAAATCCCCTCGAGCTCCCTCTCTAAGGCATATTTTAAACCCACTTTAGCGCCCTCTATCGGCGTCCTATGAAAACATAAGACCTGTAGTGAGAATCTTTCAGCAGAACAAAACGTCTGATTAAAAAAGGTTGAATAAAAAAATAACTGATTGTTTTTCCAAAAAATGAATTAAATGAAAGAACAAGTTTCAGATCTGTTCAAAAATTCATTATCGATTGTTGTGGATCTCGAAAGTGTTTTCATAGAATGCAGATAGAGGGCGCTTTAGTAGGTCCATAGTATCTCTTAGAAGGAAATGTTTCCATGAAATGCTGATAGGGGCAGGTTGAATGGAATTCTCAAGTAGTTTCATAAAGATCTAAATTCATTGCCGAGTTTAACGATTTTTTCTTTTTTTCGATATAAATATCATGTTTTTAAGTAATTTTGAAGCTTATATTCCAGTCTTTTATAATACTTACTAGATCCAAAATTCTTGTAAACATTGAAATTGCAGTTATTAAAGATGATGACTCGAGTCCGTACGATAGTTCAAGTGGAGACATCAAAAGCTCCCCTGAGGATGAAGCTGTGGATGAGGAAGTCGTTCAAGAAAAATCGATTCCCGACGAGAAATCCACTGAAGAATCTGCGCGCAAAGAAAAGGTCGAAATGTTATTGGAGAAACTTCGCGAAGAAAAAACCCCCGACAATAAGTTTACCACGCCGTCAAATTTTAAGACCAGAGCGATGTTTTACACGGAAACGGATCCGTGCAGTGATTTGGAACAGCAACTCACCGAATACGCGAATTCCTTGTTTTGGGTGCTCGAGTCTAAACGACTGGAGCGCTCCAGGGAAAAACTTGAACGCGTTTCCTTGCTTCTGGCACCTTTCGAGAAAAAGGATTTCGTCGGTTTGGACATGGAGTCCAGGAATAATAAGAAGAGGTGCACTGGGAGGATGACTAAACATCTTGGTGATTTATGTTTACAAGCTGGATTACTCACTGAGAGTCTCACTTATTATCAAAACGCCGCTGAAACCTTGAAGTCCGTGAACGATTGGCTTTGGTTGGGAGCGGCTTATGAAGGTTTGTGCGCGGCCTCCGCTCTCATTTTATATCCAAACATCCAAAGAAACCTCCCTTTACATCGTAATTCCAGCCTTCAAGAGGGTTCGCCGAAGAAATCAATCTCCCCGCCGATAAACCCCGATTTGGGCGTTAGAAAGGACGTGTTGAATATTTTAAATCCTGAAGAGATTCCGAAAAGGTACAGGGAGGCGATTATTCATTATAGTAAATACCAGAACGCTGGTATTATCGAGACTGAAGCCAGCTTTAAAGCGGCTAGGATTTCCGTGGAGCAGAATCATTCGTTGCAGGCGGCGAGTTTCTTGCAGAACGTCGTGTTCATCAATTTGACTTTGTCGGAGCAGGAAAAGATACAGCGCTTCGAGACGCTTTCAGATCTCTACACGCAAATCGGGTTTACCAGGAAGGCGGCTTTTTGTCACCGATTGGCCGCCAGTCGGTACGTTTCGGCGCAGAATCCGACGCCTAATTGGAATCAGTGTTATAACTTGATGTTGCAAAGTTTTCCGGGACATAAGCTGAGTTTGGATCCCACAGAGATGTGTACTAATAATACTCAGATGGGTATGTATTTATTTTAAATAAAATTAAAATTATAAAGTACACTTATGTAACAATGTAAAAACGAAACTGGGTATTGCAGGTTGGCCGAATCTACAGATTCACCTACTACAGGAGTTGGTGGTTGCTGCTAAGAGAATGGGCCATTCAGCTTTAGCGACGAGGCATATGACTTTTCTTTTGCAGACAATGTGGGAACATCTAACGCCAACTGATCAGAAAGAGTTTTCCATACAATTACAGGTATTATTTAACTGATACATGTTAACAAATCAACAACACAATTGATAAATACTAAATATTTGGTTGTGGATGCGTTTAGTTTGTGGTACATCTTAAATATTATGAAATTAATCTTGATAACTTGAATAACTGAATAGTTGAGGCTGTTGGTGAAAGTTCATGTTCTAATCACTTTGGTAAATTTTCGTAAATGAAATTTCATTTACGAAAATTTACCAAAGTGATTGATAACTTTATTTTACCACTATAAAAAAATTAATACTAATCCAAATAAACCATTTTTAACGCCATCTGTTTGTTGTTTACTTAACCATAGTTGTAGAAAGATCGGACTATTTATAATTAGTAATGTTTAAATATATATTTTATTTTCATTTATTTCAGTCACTATCAGCTCAATGTGAAGGTGCACCCGTCCCACTAGTCCTTGATAATGGGATAGTAATACCACCAGCAAATTTAATAAACATACCCATCTGCACCGGATTCACACTAAAAAATTTACAACCACACCTTCAACCTAGGAAAATACTAACATTAAAACAAGACTGTGGACCTTTCCTATTCACGCCAATAAATTTTGGAAGTTTGGAAAGGAAAAGTAATAAACCCCAAAGCAAAATGGGTAATGAGTATTAATCTAAATTTAAACTATTTTTCTAATGTCAATTTTTATTTTGCAGACTTTTTATGGATAGAAAACGACTTATGCGAGGTGACCCTAAAACTGGTCAACCCCTTACCGTTCGAACTGAAGGTTTCGAACATGCGCCTACTGACCTCCGGTGTCGTTTTCGAATCGATTCCCGAGACGATAGTCTTGCCTTCTGACACCCCCACCTCTTTAACCCTGAACGGTACACCGAAAGAGAGCGGAGAATTGGAGTTACTAGGATACAGCACGCATACTTTAGGTGTTAAATCTAATTGTAGACTTAGGTATATGAGAAATTTCCTTCCAATGTACAGCATCGAAGTGATTCCCTCATTACCAGTTATGGACGTGAAGACGTCGTTGCCGCAAAGTGCCAGCTTTTCAACGTTTCAAAATTTCGAGAATGTAGTTACATCCGCTAGCTTGAGCCTTTATAATGGTGAAAGTACTGAATGCACCATTACGTTAACGAATACAAGTCAGGTGCCAATTGAGATGTTGGAGGTTTCCATTCAGAGCGTCTTGGAGCCTTCTTTACAGGAGCAGATTTTTAAGTGGTCTAAGGAGAATTTGGAGAGCCAGTTGCCCTTACGACCGGGTGGATCGGCGACCTTGACCTTGTACTTGTATTCCGCTGCTAATTTCCTGGTGAGTGGTTACGGTACGACCGAATTGAGCAGCGGTGTTTTTGGAAGTTCGCATGCTTCGAGTAGTATTATGTCGATGTCGGCCGGTCCTAGTTCCTTACCTTCGAGATTAAATTCGCCGATACATAGCACCATGGGTGGTAGTTTTCATTCGAGGAGGAACGAACTTAATTCAAGCTTTAGGTAGGTGGAGGTTTGAGGATAATAATCGTTGTGTTATTATTTATTGATGTAGGTCGACAAATTCTGGACAATCCAGTATGACCACGCAAGGGTGTAGATCACCAGGAGCTCTAGCCTTACCTCAACACGCAGCTTCAGCCGTGGTAGAAGGCCAATTGCAATTGCGCTATAGCGGCGGTTCTGGTTTTGAAGCTGGATATTGCAGGACGTGTTCAGTTTTTGTAACGTTAGAAATGTTACCATCTCTTCAAGTAACTAATTGGGACGTACTACCTGCAGAAACGTAACGTAAAAATTAGCCTAATATACATTAGAGTATTAAATTTAATATTTTAGATCATCACAATTCTACCTAGTGCTGGATATTGCTAACTTAACGTCGCAAGAGATGGAGTTGCATTACACCCCTACGAAACACATGCTTATTGAAGGGCACGAATCGTGTAGGGTGCCCGTGCCGGTTGATCGCTGCCCTTTGTCGAAATTAACGAAGGTTTATATGGAGAGTGGTTTGGATGAAAGGTTGGATTTGGATAAGATTTGTTCAGAACATATAGCCAATCTGGTGGATTTGAGGTGGAATCTTTTGTCACTTGAAACTAAAGGGAAGGCGAGTTTGAAGGGGATTACTTTAACACCAAACATGCTGGATATTGTTAGAATGTCTCCACTTCATTGGGGTAAATATTTAAAATATAAAAACATTAAAAAAATATAACATATTTAATAGTTAAAGGATAGTTAATATAAAAATGTTTCACGATGTGTTAAGTGAGAATTTAATTCATCATAACATATTTATGATGATGATTAATTTTATTCGACTTCTAATAATTATTACAGATGTTGCAATTAATGGTGAATCTGTAAAACCACAAGAACCAATCAGCTGTGAGGCTGGGGATTGCTTGCAAGTCAGCATTAAAATCAGCAACAGTTTGGAAAGGCCGTTACGACAGCTCAAGTTATCCGTGCAATTTTATCAGGACTACCAAAACGGCGTTTGCAATTACAGGCTGGAAACAAGACTAGCAACTACAGGGCCATCAAAGTAATACTTTTTTTATATTATTGGTTTACGAGAAGTTAAATTTTATAATTTCAGAGTAATTCTTGCAACTTTGGAACCACAAGATACGGCCACGCACTCGTGCAACGTGCTCTTTTTCACACCAGGACAATACAAAATGGACGTGCAAGTGACCGCCCCCGAATGCCTATCAAACGCCGTTTCCTTATTAAACGCCGGACAAGTTTGGAGATTTATTCCACCTGTAGAGATAAATGTTGCAATATAAACTTAAAAATTACAATGTGATACATTAAAACTGCTGAAACTTAACTTTTATATTATTGCATTTTTATTATTACTTAGTTTACACAACTTTATAAAAACAGTCGGCACATGATAAAAAAATTATTGATTTATACTCCATAAGTTAAAATAAATATAAAATACTATGTAATTATATTTCCCTAAAAAACGGAAGGAATTGTTTTATAGTCAGTCTTAGAATAAAAGTCATGAAATTGTTACTAATGGTTTATCAGAAAACAGCTTTTTACCTATTGTCTTTTTCTTCACCAATTTATTAACTTGGGGCGCTGATTTCTTACCAAGAGGATATAAGGTGTTTACCAGCGCGGCCTCCTCCATGTTGTCTCTTAATTTCTGATAAAAATCAAGCACGTCAGGATTGGCCCAGACCTGCGTCGCCTTGAAATCCAGCACGCGGAGCGTTTCCAAGCTTTGCGCCCTGGAGAGGGCGACGTACGCTTGGCCCGCCTCGAAGACCCTGGCGAGCGACATCTCGACGCAATCGAGGGTGAGGCCTTGCGATTTGTGGATGGAAAACGCCCAGGCTAGTTTGAGCGGCACTTGTTTTCTCGTTATCACCACACCGCCGGCTAGTTTAATCGTCCACTTTTCGTGTTTCGCTATGTATTCTTTGTTGTTGCGGAATTTCACCACGGGCAAGCCGTCGCGAAATTCTTTTATGACACCCCTCGCACCGTTAACAAGGCCATCGGACACGCTCACGTTCTTCAGGAGCATCACCTGGGCGTTTACTTTTAGGATGAGTTTGCCTGGGACTGGTGTCTGTTGGTCCATTTGTTTGGCCAGATGAGGATCGCTGTCTTGGGCGGTGAATGTACGTGTTTCACCTGTAAAATAAGACCGTAATATTAATTCTTTTAAATATTTATCTAAATCTAAAAGAAACATTATATATTTTTTGGGCAGTTCTCACATTTTTGGGTATTCGATTATTTTTTTATTCGTTATCTGCTTTCAAAATCGCTAATATTTTCTGTTATTTATTGTTCCCAATAAATTTTCACAGTAATTTGGGTAATAACATGTTATAGAGCTAGAGGGCGCTGTTGTTCCACTCATATTCTTGAGCCTGGTTTATTATAGGAAGCTAGCGATCTGTTTTTATGATCAAAGTAAAAAATAAACACTTAACGTGGGGTGCAAACCATCTAGAGAATACAATTTCTAATTACCTTAAATTATTTATCTTTGTGGCGATTATTTCAGCTTGTGTATATATGTTTATATATTTTTTGTAACTGCTCATACATATTTTTTATTATCATTAGATAAACGTGTTTTTAGTTTATTGAGGACATTGATTTTTTCGGGTCTTTGAACTTTCCGTGACCCGGAAATCGGTGATTAGCATTTATAATTTATGCGAAAATTTGATAGTAAGAGAATTATTCATGTATATATTTTAAGTTTATTTAGTGTATGATTATAATTACTTTTAACGATTGTTGATAGTTTTGTTTTCGTTACAAATCTTCAAACAATTTTAATTGAGTGACATTCAATTATATTCGTTTACTTTGATAAACAAATTTTTAAATAAAATTTAATAATTTTTAGTCAAGTTATTTTACCAAATTTTTAATTTCGAACAATATCAATTGTTTCCTTAGGTGATATTCAATTGTTTTTGTATTTTTAGCTATTTTTTAAAAATATTTTTCAACTGTTTCTGCTTTTATCGTCAATACTAAACCGTTTTTATCGATTTAAATTTACCTTTGAGATCATTTAATTTCGATTCGTTTATCGTGTTGGCGTCCTGCATGTGGGAACACAGTCGGGTCGCCAGAATCCCGTTCTGTTCGATTTTCTGCTTGGACGTCGCCAACAGCTTGTCGACGATCGTTTGGGGCACGTCGCCGACGCGGATTTTATTCAAAATCTCGATGAACTTCGCGTCCGTCTGCCGGTGCACCTGCTTCAGTTCGAACGACCGGTGCACGCAGTTGTTCCAGGCCTCCGTCTGGAAGCAGAAGCGCAGCTTCTTGGTATCGTTGTACTTGACCACGGGTGGGAGTTGGAAGAAGTCCCCGCAAAGGATTAGCTGTATTCCACCGAAGGGTTTGTCGTTCCTGCGCACTCTTCTCGCAACGGCTTCAATTTTCTGTAATTAATAATCAAATTAGTGATTAACCAATAATTGCAAGGTAATGCCTTACTTTTACAATCTACAAAATAAAAGAGAAGTGATTAGAAGGTTAATTAAAAATGTTTCACCAGGTTAAGTGAGAAAGAGAAGTGTTTTCTAAACAAAGTCATTTTGTTTCCTATTAGATGTACAAATGAATTATCTAAATTATTTTAAGCAGTTAAGAAATTAATTTGAAAATCCTCTCTTTTTGCAGTTATATAGTGATTAAAGGAACAACGGGCCTAGTGAGGCCTAGGTGCTCTGGTCAATGATTTGATCACCCTTGGAAAACTCAATTCAGATCCAGATAGTGATTAAAAATGACAGTTAGTATATCGACTAGAAAATAGCAACAGATAAGGTCCGACAATGCAATCTTTACGAATTCCAACAAAGAAAATACTGCTGAAAGAGCTTGCGAATCGATTAGTTGGAAAAGAAGTTTCTTTAGTATATTCGCTCACACTTACTTCAAAATAATGTCCATCAATCATAGAAATCTCGTCGATAATCAGATGCTTGCACCTCCTCCAGATACTAGCCGTAGTCGGTTTACATGCCATTTCATAAGCCCTTTCCAAGGTCGCGTCACCACCCCCGATGCCGGCAAACTGGTGCAGCGTTATCCCCCCGATGTGACAAGCGGCGACGCCCGTCGAGGCCGTCGCGGTCGTCACGTCGGGCGGAAGAGCGCCGATAATCTTCCTCAGCAAGTAGCTTTTCCCGGTGCCGGCGCTTCCGGTGAAGAACACGTTGTGTCCGGCCAGGCACGCGTCCAGAATCTCCTTCTGTTCCGTGTTCAAGGGCTCGTTAAAGGAATGGTGCGAAATGAAGGACCTCTTCGCGGCCGGCGCGTTCTCATCGTTTAACTTCCTCTTCCTGCTCAACGGCGAGGGCGTCGTGTCGGTCGACTTTGCAATCTTCTTCTTCGCGCTGTTGACGTCCGCCGTCGTCACAGGACTGATTTCGTCGTACTGAGTGGGTTTATTGGATAAAACTTGCGTTCGTAACGAGGGATTTTGTACAGCGGACGATTTCTTGCCTGTCATCTTAATAAATACAGTCCTAAGAAAACCTATAATAAAAAATAAAATTTAATAACCTAATAAATTTCCAATATTCATTCAATCATTATATACAAGGCGTATTACAAACGATTAGTACGATCTGAACAGTTATAACCTATTACGATAAAACAATTAAAATAAACTAAGAAGAAACAATAGAAAAAGTTGTTAAATAAAAGAGTAAGTTGAAATATTACAGAGATTGAGATTATTTAGCAAACAGTAGAAAATATTAATTAAGAAACAATATTTTCTACACACTTAAATATTATGTGAAACCTCAAATTTTTTTTAAAATCTTCGTTATGAAAGTAAACTCTGCAACAAATAAATAGTGTTTTATTTTAACAAACGAAAAAAAAAATTATGAAAAGCTTCCTTCTATATGCACTTAAATAATGTTTCACGAATACAATAAACGATCTAATTATTATTTCGCAATGTAACAAATGTAAAACCTAAACAGGAAGACAAAGAAAATGCTTCGAGATGCAAAATATGCATACTATATTTATTTATTTATTATTTTGCTTTAGCTTACTATAATATAAATTGTCAGAAATTATTAATAAAACTTTTAAAACAAACCTAATAACTGTCCAGGGGGAGCATTCGATAAATACACGGTGCACAATTGCTCTGGAAACTTGATGGAAGCCTTGCCCTCGTTCATGAACTTATTGTGCACCGTGACTCCTTTAAGGGACAGCTTGATGGGGGCGGACTTGTCCGCGGAGATCTCCAAGAAGAGGGCCCGCGCATCGTTCCTGATCAGCCGCAGGTGCCCCTTTCTGAAAGTCACCTTCCGCTGCACCACCGCATGTTTGTTTACCCATTCGACGACCACGGGACAGGTCAACGTGGCTTCGTCCATTTTCCAAAGTCCTCAGCGGTACGACCAACCCCCCCGAACTGCACAAAAACCGAAACTAACCTGTTGGCCACTTTTCAACGTTTGCCGGGTTTTAAAAACCGGAGTGAAGTCAACGGCAGGTAAACAGAAAATACATTATCAGATGTACCTAACGTTATGTAAATAATTGATTTATTAGTCGTTATAACTTAATTATACTTAATGAGAAAATAATAACGATAAGGGTTTAGGTAATTAAGCTAAGAATGGATTAGATTATTTTTAATTAACATAATTTAAACAGATAAAATAATCGCATTATATTACTTCTACCATTGGTTAAAATCATGAATCTAAAGTTTTTCGGATTATAAATTCAACTTATATTATGAAATTAAAATATGAAACTTAATAAAACTATAATTTTTATTTTTTTCAAGGTTTTTTTCATCATTCAAAAATTTTGATCGATTAAAAAAGCTAATCATTCTTAAATTTGTGATAATTTTAATATACACATACTAGACAATAATAAACGTTTAAAAAATTATAATTAAAACACAGTCACAATTAATAAAATATAAAAAACAAGTTTAAAATTGTAATTGCAATATCTTTAAATATTTAACAATAACAAAATTGTTTTTCTTCTCGGTCAAGATTACTAAGAATACTATGGAACTTTTTTCAAGGCCTCGAGCGTGATTTAACCAATCAACAATGCAAATCCCAAATGCACAGGATATTTAATTACAAAACGCACGCGCACGCTTATCAGCCAATGTTAAACAAAGTGTGATTCAACGATGAAAACATGAGGCGATAATACGAATGTTTTTTTTTTTTAAATGTGCCCCAGATCTAAAATTCGTAAAATAATAATAAGATAACCTAAATGTGTTGACCAGCGCAAGACATGGAAGAGGAAGAGCAGGATTTAATCAGCGTAGCTTCCAGCTCGAGTACATCAGTTTCACGGTTCAGGGTAATTAAAAGAAATCATGTATTTTATACGGATTAAGCTGGAGTTATTGTCTTGCAGAACGTAACCTCAATCGTACAAGATGATTCGGATGAAATCGCACAGGACAATGGTTTATTATCCTCCGTGAAGTTACGCAAAAAGAGGGATAAGGTCACGGTGCAACCGGGACAGTTGAATATTTTATCTTCGAAATATGAGGTAATTTATTTATACATTGCGGATGTTTATACAATAATTTTTGCATTCAATTGTTTTTTATCTTATTGTGGTATAAATCGAATGAAACGAAACTATAGTCAAGTGATCGAGAGCTGACTGTGACTCATTGCTTTTATTGAAGGAAGCAGACCCATTTTATTTTGTCTGGGTCATCTTAGGATTAGGATAGAACAACACAGATATTAATTCCTATATAGTTCGTAGAATGAAAACCCATGAGTCATAGTCAGCTATCAATGGCTCGACTAAAAGCATTTCAATTAACAATCTAATTATTACAAAAATGTTTCATCACATGTTATCTGATTAATTAGATTAAAATAAAATTAATCTATTAAATATTATGTTGTAGAGCTTGGATTATGACACTTGTGAAAATTATCTATTACTCGATGAAGAGAGGAAAAAAGGGTATAAATTCATTGTGAGGAAACTGATATCGAAATGGATCATCTTTTTATTGATCGGTATGATAACGGCGATGGTTGCCTGTGTGGTCGATATATTAATCGATTATCTTTGCGAGCTGAAATATGGTGCCTTAAGTAAATGTATCCTTTTTCAACATGAAAATAATTGTTTTGATGATAAGATTATTACAATGACATTCAGGAAGTAAATAAATGAAATGGCGAATAAAATTATTTCCTTAATTGAAAAATTCACTATGTTTTAACCACAAATAATATCTTTGATTAAAACACTTAGAACCTTTCTTCAATATTGAAGTGTTTTAATCAAAGTTATTATTATCTTCAAGTAGCTCAATCAACCAAATTCACAAATAATATATTAGTGAATTTTTCCGTTTACTGTAAATGTTGATTCCTTAATTTTATAAATAGATGTCGACAATTATATCCTCAGTGGGCAATTGTATATTCCATATTTGTACTGGATGTTGTTTAACATAATCCCAGTTTTCATAGGGTCGTTTATTGTGGCTTATGGAGAGGTAATTGTTTGTTTTAAAATTGCGATCGTACTTGAAAAAAATAATCAACATATTTTAGCCAGTAGCTGCAGGAAGTGGAATACCTCAAGTCAAATGTTACTTGAATGGAGTCAAAGTGCCGAGAATAGTTAGAATAAGGACATTAATTGTTAAGGCTCTAGGTGTCGTGTGTTCAGTGGTTGGTGGATTAGCTGGAGGCAAGGTAATGATTATTAAAGTTAAATCAAGGAATCTATAGATTGAGGAGAGGTACTGAAGTGACTGTAAACTTACTAATAAGTTGGTATTCTTTTTTAGGAAGGTCCTATGATCCATGTAGGAGCGGCTGTGGCCGCCGGTATCTCTCAGGGTAAAAGCTCCACGTTCAAAAAGGACTTGGGAATTTTACACTATTTCAGGGAGGATCAGGAGAAGCGAGATTTCGTTTCCGGAGGAGCGGCCTCGGGTGTGTCAGCAGCGTTCGGAGCCCCAGTTGGTAAAAAAATCTCCAATCTAATAAAAAAAAACATACTAATCATTGCTTAATTTTTAGGTGGTGTTCTGTTCAGTTTGGAAGAGGGCGCCAGTTTTTGGAACCAAAGCCTCACCTGGAAAATCTTCTTCTCCTCGGTAGTCAGCACGTTCACACTGAATTTAATCCTTTCGCTGTATTACGGCGCTCCGGGCAATTTGCAGTTTCCCGGTTTGTTGAATTTAGGCCACTTCGAAGAGTTTTCGTACACCATCTACGAAATCCCGCTATTCGCCTTAATCGGAGCCATGGGTGGTTTATTGGGGGCGTTTTGGAACAGTATTAATTATAAGTTATCTGTTTTTAGGATAAGGTAAGATGTTTATACAACTTTTACTTACCTTCTTACAATTTTTCTTACTTTCTCTGAGTAGAGCGAGCCAATTTCTGATAATACATCTTTTGTAGATATTTAAGAAAACGTTGGTTGAAAGTAATCGAGGCTTGTTTGGTGGCAGTAATGACAGCTACTTTAGGTTTTTTGATGATATACTATTTGAATGACTGTAGACCATTAGGACAAGATCCTACTAAATTTCCTACTCAAGTAAGTACTAACACAACTTGGAAAAAATGTAATTAATCTCTCTTTTAAAGCACTAATAAGCATGTTTTAAACTTTAAATGTTTCGCTTTAGAAAAGTATCACATTTAACAGAATATAAAAATATAAAGTAATGTTTAATTAGGACAATAAATGAAATTCACTTTATCATTTATCGTCATAATTTTCAAAAATGTATGACAAAGTAATGGCTTCAAGCATCAACTATAATGTTTAATTATTGTTTCCCTGTTAACAACAGTGACAGACTGGTTTCAATCAATTCTGGATCTCATTAGCAATGGAGTGTTTAATGTTGATATAGTTGATGCTTGAAGCCATTACTTTGTGATACATTTTTGAAAATGAGGACGATAAATCGTTGGTTTATAATTAAAACACAATAACTTTGTTTTAATTACAACTTATTCAAGATGTACCGTGAGGTAAACGGCTCAACCATCAAATTTTTAATGTTTATTTACATTTTTAACAATTGCAACCTACTTGATTTAAAAATGAATACTTTAATTTGTATTTACTAAATAATATTTTTAATTTTTAAGGTGTACTGTAGTGATGGACAATATAATGTGTTGGCGAGTATTTGGTTTCAAACACCGGAAGCATCAGTCAGGTCCCTTTTTCACGATCCACCGGGTACACACAACGTAACGTCATTGATTGTTTTCGTTGTGTTTTATTTCTTTTTATCGTGCTGGACATTCGGACTGTCCACCTCTAATGGTCTTTTCATACCATCACTACTGACTGGCGCTGCGTGGGGGCGATTAGTAGCTGTCGGATTGAGTTGCATTTATCCAGATTCCGTACGTTGTGATGTTATAAATTGCGTTAATCATAGGTTAAGTGTTGGTTTTTTTATAGGCTATTGGGCACCCTGGAAAGTATGCCCTTATTGGAGCGGCCGCTCAGTTGGGCGGCCTCGTACGGATGACGATTAGTCTCACGGTTATTATTATGGAAACTACTGATAACATTTCGTTCGGCTTACCTTTAATTGTAACCTTAATTGCGGCGAAATGGACGGGAGATTTCTTCAACGAGGTACTTATTAATATTGTTTACATTCTATGCTTTTGTTTGTTATTTGTTTGGGCATGGCCAACTTAATAAAATCAGATTAATTTACATCAACTAGGTTATGGTTGTAAATAAAACATTTGCTTTTTAAGGGTATTTACGACATCCACATACAATTGAGTGGTATACCGTTCCTATCGTGGGATCCTCCACCACTCGCACACAACATTTACGCCAGCGAAGTGATGTCACATCCAGTCGTCACCTTAAAGAATGTGGAGAACGTAGGCCACATTGTTGAACTATTAAAACTGACGAGTTATAATGGTTTCCCCATCGTCGACCCACCCTTATCAGATCAAGTATGTTTTAAAGATAATGGTTAAATAAGACTGTTTTTATTTATTATTATGTTTTTAGAGCGAGGTGGTTAGTTATGGTAAACTTAGAGGATTAATTTTACGCTCACAGCTGATTGTAATACTGAAGAACAAAATCTTCAACGAAACATCTGATGTTTGGAGGAAGGTGTCTTTGGATTTGTTCAGGGATGAATACCCGAGATATCCTACGATTGATGTAAGTTGAATATTATTTCTGTGAAGGAATTAAACAATACAAGTTAGATTTCACTTTCTTCACAGTATATATTTTTACTTTCCCTATGTAGAATATATAAGGGAATAATTGTTTTAGTTGTGCTACACTCTTGATAAAAAGCTGATAATAATATTAGGTGAAGAATAACACTTAATTATAAAAAAAAATATAGAATAAAAGTGTTACGTTTCACGTAATAAAAATAAATAAGTTAGGTTAGGTTTTTAATTTTAGAGACATGTTATAAGTAAATAAGTTTGGTAAAGAATAAAGATATTTAAATTTAAATGATTTTTCCAGCAAATTGAAATAACCGAAGAGGAAAAAACCTATTCAGTCGATCTAAGACCATTCATGAATCCATCACCGTACACTGTGTTACACGTACGTATTAAAACATCCAATAATTAAACGGCCTAATTCACGTTGAAACATTTCAGTACGCATCTCTGCCAAGAATGTTTAGGTTATTCAGAGCGCTCGGTTTGCGCCATCTGCCAATCATAAACGATGCCAACGAAGTGACAGGGATGGTGACGAGGAAGGATTTAGCGAGGTACAGGGTTTGGAGACACAGGGGCCACATGGGCGTCGAGGAGTTGCTAGTTTCCAAAGAGATTTGACGATGATTAGCTTAATTTTTTTATAGAGAATTTATTTATTTTTTCCTCTGTATACTATATATATATCGTTTGTTATTCTTTGTTTACCAAACAAAATTTGTACAATTGTCAACAGAAATTTATAATATCATGTACGAATTTGATTTCATTGAAGAAGAAATACAAACTGAATAATTTATTTTAAGTTATCTATTTTTTTTTCAACGTAGACTTAAGTAAAATCAATAAGAATCAATCGTTTTCCTATTTTTACGTTTATTACATTGATTGTAGTGTTATACCAGAGATTTTTAAATAATTTAGGGTGTAAACACAAAATTAAAGTGTGCATATATAAAATTTATTAAAAAATACTTATACATATGTTCTCTAGAAAAAACAATGTAAACCGTGGCAATCGGCAACAAAACATTTTAATGCCAAATATATATATATACGAAACTTTTCGGTGATGGTACGCTTCAATGATTTGTGCAGGCTAGTGGAAATGGTTGTAGCCGTTTGTGCAAAATCTAAATTATATAAATAAATTATAAGCCCTTCGAAATTGTTGAAGCGTACCGTCACAGAATTATCTGTTTCCTATTCGAATATATTTTATTATAAAAACTATATCTCGTCTTTCTGTAAAAAATGTAACATTCCTTACTTTTTGGAAATCACAAACCTTCTATATACAACCGGGTTATGTACATTAAAAATACAATGTAAGGGTCAAATTTAGATGAAGATAAGATTATTTGATAAATAAATAAATTACTATTTAATTCAGAAAGTAATTCAAGTAAGTTTTAGGTTAAGCCCTAATTACAAAAATGGCGCCATCTATTGATAGTAAATTGATACTCATTATACAACCTGCATTTACTTCATATTTAAAAGTTTCAATCCATACAATTAAACACAACCTCCCTCATTCGCACACCATACTTTCTTCATCTAAAAACAACCGGCGTACAATTTTACGATCTTTTCGTCTACAACATAATCTGACACCCGCTGTTGACGTGCTCGAGAACTTCCACTTTCAGAGTGTTCACGTGCTCACGCAGTTGATTTATCATGGACGAGAGGTCGGCGTTTTCGCCCTTGAGGAGCTTCACCTTTTCCTCGAGCTTCGAGATGCGTTCGAGTTTCCTCGACCGGCACTTGGAGGCGGCCAGACGGTTCCGCTGCCGTTTCCTCTCCAGCTTCATGCGCTCCTGGTACTCCATGTCGACGGGCGACACCGGCGGCGAGTTGGCGATGTTGGGCACCGTCTGCGGCTCCTCCTTGATGGTGGGTATGAAGGTAAGGTTCGGCTGTTCCAGGTCGGTGTAAACAGTACTGGTGTCCGATGCTATTTTCATAAAAAGAAGAAAACAAAACTCCTATTTATTGATGTCAAGATATTTTAAATCGAAGTCAATATGATACGAATTGATCTAGCGTACTCTTGACCTACCTCAATTTATAATTCAATGACCTGGCGTACTCCCGACCTACCTTAACCAATAATTCATTGGCTACGTGATTAAGGTAGGTCAGGAGTACGCCAGCGCAATGTATTATTAATTGAGGTAGGTCAAGAGTACGCTAGATCAATTCGCGTTTCTTTTAGATATAATTTACTAAAAAAAATGTATGAGAAACCTTTGAAAGAAAAAAAAATCTGAAAATTAATTTAAAAAATCATAATTTGCCAAAAATGTAACCTTTATAAAAATTAATAAAGTTCAGTTGAAAATAAAAGAAACAAAACAAATTTTCTTTAGCAATGTTTTTGATACAACTACATAATAAACAACAAAAATAAATCAATAAAAAATTTAAAAAAAGAGTTTTTTAAAATAGTTAAAGAAATCTGCTAAAATAATTAATATTTAAAAAACAATTGAAATTTTACTTGGAAACAGTTGGAATAAAAAAGAAAATATAATTTTCCAATAAAAGCAAACAGTTGAAATTTTTTCTGAGAGTTGAAAAAAACAATTGTTTATTATTATATATTTATTTTTTATTAGTCAAATATTTTTTTTCTTAAAAAAAAAAAACAATTGCTAGCTCGAAATAATAAAAACCAAATAAATACAGTTGAAAATTTTCCAAAAATTAGTTGACTTTTATTAACAAGCTGCAGGAAGATAATAATAAATTGATGAAATCTACTGCTTAAACATTTTAAAATCAGAATTAAAAGAAAAAAATTGATAATTCGCTAAAAAATGAGTTGAAAATTTTCGAAAGATTTGATAAAAAAATTTCTTAGAATGGCTGAAAATTTTCTTAATTTGCTAAAAAAACAGTTGAAAATTGTCTAAAAAAAATTGTAATTTTACTAAATGAAAAAACAAAAAATTTAGATGAAATTTTGGAAAAATACAAATAAACCTTGAAAAAAAAAAAACAGTTGAAACATGTAAAAATGACAATTCAAATTTTACTTCAAAAATAGTTTATGGTAAATATTACAAAATAATAACAATTGATTTTAATTTAAAAAAAAACATTTGTTTCATAAAGACAATTGCTAGATAATTAAAAGTTCTGAAAAACAAGTCATATTTAAAAAAACAATAATCTTATAAATAAATATCAATATTATACCTTTAAAGTTCAAAATCTCTTTAAAAAAAGTTAATAGACGGACAAACAACAACCGCACAGTTTCTCCTCTCAAAAATTACATCTAGAGACCTTAAATCAGAAAATATATCTGTAAAAATGATTTACTAGAAATCAAAATCATTTTTATCAAATAATTGAATAAATTTAACAAAATAAAAATTATACATAACTAAAATACAATCAAAAATTATATTTAACTTGCATGTTGCTTTGATTAACAATATTGTAAATAAATGCCTTTTTTACACCTTCACGTTTTCATACTTAATTTAGACAAATTCCTTTGTATTTTATAAAATTTTTAAACGAAATAAATAAATATTTGTTCTTTAATATAAAACTCAATAAATTTGTTTTGCTACTATGTTTTGTTTATAGTGATTAAATTTAATTTCATAACGATAAATAACTGATAAATACTTAGGTGTTTGTAATATTTATACGTTGAGTAACAGTGTTTTTGGTAAATATTTACCTTGTGAATTACTGTTGTGTAAATTATTCAGGGCATCCACGAATCCGGCAGAGAAGTTCTCCTGCTCTTCGGTAACTGCCCTGGGAAAGAGTATCGTGTTCGCAGCGCTGGGCGTAGGTGTGGAGGTTGGCATGGTGTTGTCCAGGATGATCTTCTCCAGCTCCGGCGTTCCGACCTTAAGCATGTGGAGATCGGGCGAGCTGAGCACATCGCTGATGTTGAGCGACTTCTTGGAGTCAAAGTTGAGCGTCAGGTTCCTCTTCATGTTGCTGATGTTCTTCTGCTGGGGGTTGTCATTGTTGAAAGGGCCGCTCATCTTAATTGTTTTTGTACAGGTCCCAACCGATCGCGGCGAACAGATCGAAGAACAACTTGATGGGCACCAACAGAAGCGCGAGCAGGTAGTAATAGGTGTAGTCCGACAGTTCCATAAAACACTGGAGAAGGTGTGTCTCGTCCTGTTTTTAATCAACACCAAGTAGAGTTTGTAAATATGCAGCGACGCTCGAACTGACAACACGTTGAACCGTTCAGGATTCCACAGGTATTAGTCACTTGGACGTAGTTGATTAAGTGTACGGAAATTGGCGAAAATTCGTTCACTTTCCACTTCTTTGCGCTTTTGTTCTCGGAACAACAAATGAAGGTTGACTGAAGGATGACTCATCCCGCCATTATATTGGAACAGGTAGTGACGTAAATGCATGACGTAATAAGAAATTGGTTTCTTGGAAAATGGACAAATTAATTATAATAATTTAATATTATTTTACAAATATTTACATATTTTAATAATAGAAATATTATTTGTGTCAATTCGAAGGAATATAGGTTATTTTATAAAAACAATTATTGTATATTAGGTTGCATACGTTAATGAAAATAACCATTTTATTAAATGAATAGTATTCAAAACTATTATTTAACTGTAAACTAAAGAAGTTTAACAAATGTGAAACTGATTTACTAATTCTAATTAAATCTATTATTTTGTATTACTTTATATAGAAAAATTTATAGGTTTTCATTCATCTTAAAAAAAGTTTTTTATGGTCGATCTTATTAGAATAATTTTAAGCAGTTTAAATAACTTTTATAGATCGTACATATTTTTATTCTTTAATTTGTGTTTTGAAAGGAATGCAGTAAAAAAATCAAATAATTATTTATTTATATATTTCATACAAATATGTCCAAAATACGAATATAATGGCCATATTTACATGCATGTATTTCTGTTTATAAGACATATTTACAAAATAAACTGGTTTACAAATTAAAACATAATTTATTTAAACACCGCTATGCAAGTAGACAACAATTGAAAAACACAAAACCAAAATCGATATTAATCCACATCATATACATGACCCGTTCGAAAAAACTCCGAAATAATCCACTTTGAATAATATGTATGTACGTGTGTAGGCCACATCCATAAATATATATATGTATATACAATAATATGCAATGATATGAGAGGTACACCACTTATATGATGTGCATTATTACACGCACACCGTAAACGTACCAAAAAACGACAACCTCTAAACTAATTGTACACGTACTGTATGGAAGAATGTTTAACTTTACAAATATCAACACAATCATCGCACTCTGTCCGTCTAGTAGTAATAAATCCACGTACAAGGAACAATATCGTCGAGGAATCGGCATATATAAACCACGTGCAATTGATTATTTACATTTGATCATGACCGATTCCTAAAACATCTAAACCGTCACCGCATTCTGACAACTATTAAATTTAAATTAATACGCGAGGATACGAATACAGGATGGAATTGTTCGTATACAACTTTAAAAAGCAAATGATTTTACTTAAAATAATCATACTAGTAAATTATGTTTTATGCATGGGGACGATATTAGTTATATTGGGCTACAAAACAAAACTGTTAAAGTAAATGAGATCCCCATGGATATAGTGGTGACTCTCAAATGCCTTAAACCAATGAGTATATAGGCATGGGATTAGATAAATAAAATATATTTCTTTTTTAATGTATTTTGCCATCCAAAATTAGTTTATCGTTTAATAATAGTTTTAATGAGGAAAGATAAACTAAACCCTAAACAACCTACACATTAATAATTAATTAAATATATACTTTTTATTATTGCTGAATGGCAAAATTTCCTGAAAAGAAAAGATAAAACTCCCTACAGAAATCATCATGTATCTCCATGTCCAGAAAAATTACATAAAGCAGTTAACTCCTGATTATACCACTATATAATATATATAATTTTAGACTAGCTACCTTACAACTGATTATACGACTAAAAAATTAAAAACGAGAAAGAAAAAACCCGAAACTGAGATGACGCAAGTTATTAGTATTTCAAGTAGTATCGATTGTTTGGTGTACGAAAATTTAACTGAGATCCGTGGCGTAGATGTAACCTTGCTGCTGGAGGACGTAAAGTCTTTTCTCGACTGCCTCTTTATCTAAAAAAAATAAAATAATATTTAAAAAAATCATCAATTAATATTGTTTTTAATTTCACAAAGGTAACTTAAAAAAAAAAACATTAGTGAATTTAAGCAACCCATTATGCACAACTGTAATTTACTTTATTGTTAGCTACTTCAGTTATTTTATCAGTTTTCCATTGGAACCTATTTTTTAAAACATAAAAATATAGATATTCATAGTCAAGTCGTTCCAAATATTGTAAGAGGTACAATAAAATCAATTTATTCAAGTAATTCAAAAATCAAAATAGAAACCACAATAAATTACTTTAATTAGTTTTCCTTTATAAAGCACCATTTGCATACATCAGATCAATTAAGCAAAATTTAAAATGTAGTTTTTACTTTCCCTGTATAGAACATATAGGGAAAGTATTGTTTTCGTGAAATTTTTTTATATAGCTGAAGAGTATACTTACATTTGGTAAGAAGTGCTTTGTCTTGTGGATTGTGTACTTGCTGGGATAAACTGTGTAGTAATATTTGAGCCGTTTGATACCGCTGGAAACAATCCGCGGGATTTCCAAACAATTCGTCCAGTGCTGCTGACTGGCACTAGAAAATATTTACACTTAGGATAGGAACGATTAACTATTGGAAATGCATTACCATTTGAATCGCGTGATTGTATAGTATGTTATCGGCTGTCACGTTCGCAGAGCCCACCTTGCTCAACAAGCCGGTGCTGTTGAGATACTTGCACTCGGCCAGTGTCGACCTGAACTTTGAATTCAATGTCGTAATCACTGAAAAAAGTTTCAATTTTTAAACATACATGTTAACAAACGTTCACAGTATTTAAAAAACGACGATATTATCGTTTCAATTCCTTGTGATAAAGATAAGTTTTGATCTTGTTAAAAATATAAGTAGTAAATTAAACAATTCGACTGGAAAAAAATGTTTTTACGCACATTAAGTCTGTGATTCATTCAATATTGGTGAAATATGTAACTACACTTTGATCTTAGCCATAGGCCGCGAAGCGATGGTAAAATATATAACTATAGAATGCAATTTGATAGTTGATAAAATAAAAACATAGATGGCGCCATCTAAAAAACACTTGCGCAGATGAAGCACTAATACCATTTTTAATAGAGATTTTCATATATTTGCTTTATAACTATTTATCAGTTGCGTGGCCAGTAAAAAACCGGAACTTAGCAGATGCAACACCGCGAATATTGTCCCTTTATACATTAAAAATCTGAGATAATTATCAGCCGAATGTATTATTTACCACATACAATATGGAACAGCCTTATTTAATCAATATCGGTAAGAAATGTTACTACAGAGTGTATTTCGATGGTTGATAGAATAAAAATATAGATGGCGCCAACAACAGTTGCGTAGATAGTTATATTTTCGTACCACTTTTTACAGTACTGCTCGGCCTTAGCTGTCCAGATTTCAGTTGTTGCGTGGCCAGTGAAAGGCCGGAACTGAGCAGCTGCAGCGCTCGCACCAACAGGATGAGCTGTTCCGCCCTGCGGCCCATTTCGGTTTGGGGTTGCGCCTGCGACGTAGCTTCCACTAGGGCCCCCAGCGGCGTGGACCTGGCGGCGGCGAGTTCCAACACGCAATTACTCAAAGCGAGGACAAAGTTTATCTTCGCCAGAGTTTCGTTGTGTTCTTTCTACATTAAAGATAGAAATGAATTGATTAAAAACGTCGTAAAAAATCTCATAAATTAACATTTAAATATCGAATAAAAACGCTGTATTCACCAAGCGATGAATGGCATACAAATACAAGATATAAAAAGACTGTAAGATGTTATATGTACATTTGAAGTATTCAAGAACTCTGCACGATATAATCAATAGCTTACTTTGTTTTCTTAGTAATTAAAGTTTCGATCATTTTGATTAAAAACTTGTGCGTGACATTAATATAAACGGTTTTGTGCTGTTTTCTTTTTAACTTACCTCAAGTAAAGTCTCTTCGGGTAGTTCTGGTGCTAAGAAGGTAATGGGATGCTGTTCTAATTGATTGTTCTCTCCGAACAGGCTCGGGAAATTGCTCATTTCTGATATCTCAGGCAGAGTTACGGCCCTCGTTCCAAAAGGAATCACGGGCGAGTTCCGTAAGTTGTTGTTGTCCGATAGATTAGGGCTGCTTAATATCGGAACTCTCGCCAGAGGGCCTGTCAGTATTGGTGGTGACGTACCTGATAAAATATCTATAGATTTAGACAAGAAAGAAAGTTAATATTACGAAGCAATTATTTATTTAAGAATAAATATTTACCGGATCGTCGAAGTGGTGAAGAGCTGGGCATGTGTTTGGATACAGGGGATACCTGCCAGACATTCGGAGGTGGTGGTGTTTCGCATATAGAACTGCTCGACGAAGTCCTGCGCCTTCCTCCTCCCGGGGGTGTTCCAATTACGAATTGCACCTAAGATAAAAAAAAAACAGATTATAACACTTGCCCATATTTTTAACGTTTCGGTTTGATCTATAAATTCTAGTAAGGAGGACGAGAAGAGAACCTTGCGGCACCTCTTGTTTTTATCACATTTAAGCATTACTAAGTAATCAATTGTTTTTATAAGAATAACTCACAGATGGCGGTGATAAAGAGCTGATATCGATATCATTTTGTACTCTGTTATCAGACCTTTTCATGTTTATAGGTTGCGATCGCGGTACTGCGCTAACCTAAAAATTAAGGCCTTTTATAACTAATTCTATATTGAATGAAGTTTTTACTTTTTCAGGCGAACGCGGTGGTTCGGCGTTCTTCTCCTGCGACTTCTCTATCTGACTACTTATCCTTTCGTACACGTGACGTTGCGTCGGCACGGGTATGGGTTCGGAAATTGGTAAATAGCTGGGCCGTGGTGGACTGGCGACCGGTCCGCACGGCTGAGGTGGTTGAGGCTGCGGTGAAGCCCTGACAGGTACGGACACTTTATAGCTGAAACGACAACATGGCGGTAACTGAAAACGCGCATCGGTGTCTTTTTTTGTACTTACTGTCGGTCGGTAAGACTCTCGTTGGAATGCTCTGAAGATGGCAAATTCGAGGGAACTAAAACAAAATCATCTTCTGGACTAGAACTTAGGGTTGTTGTTCTGGGCAACTTAGGCGATTCTAGAAGCAATTGGTAAAAAAATACTAATTTAGTGCACGGAAAGAAATGCACGGATTGGACATAATAATGTGCGATTGATTTAATCAATTATCTTAACACTATCAGTGTTTCACTTATGGCACTCTAAATAACTTACAATCAATACACACGTACAATTTGATTTCCACCAATTTAGATTATTTATAACTAAGGGTGGTATAGTAGTGGATAAAAAATAATTAATTATTTGGTTTTAAATAATTCGATAATTTTTATATATTTTTTTAAACAATTGATACTACACTTTTGTAGGAACCAGAAAAAATTGGTGAAGAAAAAATACTTGTAGAACTAAGTATAATTTTTTTTGGGTGAAATTTTACGTTTCATTATTTTTTGTCCACAACTATACGTTATACCAATTGCTTGCCGATAGCTGCCCAAAGGACTGTGGTGGATTACTTTCAAAATTTTATCTCACGTTTTGTCTTATTAAATCATGTTAAAGTCTTAGGGCTTAGTTAATTGGATTACAATAATTTCAAGTAATTATTATCCATTATTTTGTCCAAACCTCACATACAAAGTGATAACACAGCACACAAGCAACGTAAATAAAATTAATTCTCATTCAGAAGTACATATATATCAGATTCGATCTTAAAAGTGGCATTCAACTTAACCTTAGGCAAAAGCATGGAATATTCCTCGCGCATATCAAAGAAAAGTAATTCAATAAAATGTTTAATACACTTACCTAGTTTCTTTCTATAATACAGAATCGGTGATAATATTTCAAATTGAACAAAATATTAAAAATCTTTTAAAGCAATAGGAATAAGAATAACAATTTTAATGATAATTACCTCAAAATCTCATTGAAACATAAGACAATACCTCATAGTAATGACATTAAAAAAAGTTTTTTTTTTACATAAAAAGTTCCAAAGAAAAATTTATAAATAAGACACTTTCTTCTAAAATATCATACAATGTTTTGCCATTAAAATGAACTATCACGTAGTAATAGTCGTCTTCACGATTTTTTATTTAACAAAAATAGTTTAGATCAAGTGCTGATCATCATTAAACTAAAAGCCCCAAATCAATCTCACAAATTATAAAATATTTTTATCGGTGATATTATACCCCCAATATTTTGATTAACCAGTTAACTGTGTTTGATGGGTGTACTCGTCATCGATCCATCATCCTGACATACAGATATTCGCACTTTCAAAACGGAGCGACACAGTTAACTGGTTAATATCATGTTTTTTAAGTGTGTATGGCTTTTGTGTGTTGTTTATGTCCAGTTAACTGTGTCGCTTCGTTTTGAAAGTGTGAATTTCTATTTGCCACGAAAATTGATCGATACTGAGTTTACTTGTCAAACTCAGTTAACTTGATACATCTTGGAAATATCAATAAAGAAAGCGTTCTGTTTAAAACAATATATTTTGTTTTGATTGGTCTCCTGTCTTCTAAGATCTGTATCAATACACATTTTATTTGCAGCTTCCACAAAAAACCTGTGTTCTTGCAGAATTACCTAAATATATATTCTTGCTGTATGTTTAAATATATTTACAGTGTTGCCAACCTATAAAATCTAAAATTTAGCATGTAATAAATCCTTGTTTTATGTGATTTTCTTTTTACATCATGCGTTCAATTCGTGTTTGGGCAAGGGTGAAAAATATAGAATGTTAAGCCTACAATTACTTACGACATGCATCTCATTTCATTTGCAAAATATTCCATACTTTTTTTTTCTCGAAACGTGAATGATTACCTGGTGTGGATTTTGGCGGCGTGCCGATCTTGATGGGCGTCGCCGCTCGTAATGGTAACTTGGGTAAAGCGGGCGGAGGAGACCCGTAAATGGTGGGCAAAGGCAGATCAGCGGGATTGTGTATCTGCGGAGGCTCGGGCCTCTGCAAGAACTTGTGGTTGAAGAACGTTTCAAAGTTCATCCTCTCTTTGGCATTCCTCTTCAACAATCCCGTCAGCAGTTCACATAATTCTGGACTCGTCCCCACCGGTATCCTGAAACGTAAAAAATAAAAGCATGCAAGAAGTAAGATATTAAAAAATATGATATACTTTGGCGCTAAATTAGCGTTCTTCTCGTAAAACTGCTTTAGGGCTTGCGGCGTGTTCGCTTGGAAGGGCGCTTTACCGGTCAGGCACTGGAACACGATCGTTCCCAGACTCCACAGGTCCGCTTTGGCGTCGTACTGTAGGGACATTATGACCTCAGGAGCCTGGAATTATGAAAACGGCGAGTTTACGAATAAGAAAACAGTGGATAAATTAAAATAACATTACCATATACATCGGGCTGCCGCATAATGTCGCCGCCATTACGCCGTCCTGCAGGAATCTGGCGAATCCGAAATCGGCTGGAATGTTGTTGACAATTAGCCGATGCGTTTGAATCGATTTATTCTTGTTAGCTTACCAATTTTCAGTCGGATTTCTGACGGCTGCGGGTGCGGCTTGGTACCGCTGTGGGCCAGCAGGATGTTTTGAGGCTTTAAATCTCTGTGGACGATTCCTTTCGCGTACAGGGCCTTCATTGCGCCGGCTAAAATTCATTATGTTCGATTTTAATCACCACAATTAATTACAATTTTTTATTAATTTGCTGAGCAGAAAATATTCTATAACACAAAGTGTGTGATATAAACAAAGTGTATTTCATCTTATTTAAAATTATAAAATATGTATCACAAAGTGAAAGCCTTTACAATCAAGTATTTAGAAAATATTCTATTGTTACAGAAGAGTTTTGTAGAACAATCTGGATTTGAAGAAAGTGTTTGCTACAGATTGTTTGTTGATGCTGCAAAATCGATTTATTTAATAAGTAAGAGTAATTCATGTGTACTTACCTAATTGAACTAAAAATAGTCTAATAGTATCTTCACTCAGGGTTCCCTTAACTGCAAGAAGAAATTCCATTAATTAAAAGTCTCTTAGTTATCTAATTAATATTAATATTTAAAATAAATGATTTTTATCACTTGTAATCTGTAACTATTTGTCGTGATCTCTAATTTCCTCATTATTATTATTTTCTATGCTATGTCTTAACCCAAAATAGTTATCTCTGATCCGTCTTTATTGTTATTGTAATTTAACTTTGTCTGATCTAAACTAATCCAGTTGCTAAAAAAGTCTTATTTTCTTTTTCTTTATTGCATTTTCCAAAGTATTAAAAATTTAGATTTAATTGTATAAAACTCAAATGAAATAAATGCTACCAGATTTAAAAATTTACGTTTAAAAAGGAAGTTTTCTCATGAAGGTAATTACAAAATGAATATAATAATATTAATAGTTGTCGTTCCTGCATTTGTACCATAACGTAAACATTCAATTGTTTTAATATATAATTTCATTAGCAAAACCAAGTAGAAATCTCCAACATTATTTAATGTACGAATGTATGCAACCAAATATACACTATGATATTTCATTAAGGTTTTATTAGTTTTTTAGTCAAGTTTTAGTGTATGAAGGTATGCAACCAAACACACATCATGATATCTCATTGTTTTATTAGTTTTTGAATAAGTTTTAGTGTACGAATGTATGCAACCAAACATACACCATAATATCTCATTGTTTTATTAGTTATTTAAACGTATCATTTAATGATGTTATTTTATTAACTGCGCTCTTAACAGTTTCGACTAATGATTTATTTCGTTTTAGGTAACTAATTACGATTTTTTTTTAATTAACATATTATATAACTTACCACCTAAATAATCAGCCAAATCACCCCCGTTGCAATACTGAAACAAGGGAAAAAATAAGTTAAACAATTATTCAAACGGCCAAATTTATGTAAACAAAGCTCTTTCGATAAGGTTCATATCAAATAATGATTGCACATTTTTTTTATTTATTCAATCAGTTATCTCAGGATATTATATGGAAATATTGAATGTTGATAGGACGTAGATATGAGAAAAAAAGCAGACTGGCTAACAAAATAAATAAATAATAATAAAAGTACTATAAACGGAATTTCTGAAGAAAATAATATACCATTAACATTAACATAGCGAAAATGTTTTGTATAATAAAAGAATTAATATAAATTGGGTTTCATATTGATATTTGAAATTGATATTTATTTATTTATCCAGTGTAAATATAACTGTTTCGTACAGGTACAAAAGTTATACGCATTTTCGGTATATTTTACGTTTTTTAACGACAGAAAATTGGTGTTCAAGCAAGAAAAATAAGTATTCGATTTATATGGAGAAGATGTATTTACGCCATTGTCAAAATTTCGTTTCGGCAATTTTTATGTTGAAGATGGTTCACTATCTAGCAGACCTGATAAAAAAACCAACAAAGGTATTATTTGATAAAAACCACCGAATACCAGATTATATTTTTCAAAGTTAATCCTTAACGATCGTTTGAAACGTCTAAGTTTAATGTCAAAGTTCAACATATGTACACAGAATTGTTTAAAACATAGTGAATTTTTCAATTGAGTGTAAGTATGGACTACGTGGTAAGTAGTATCGTTTGGAACCATTCTCTTTATTCAACATATGTTCTTACAGAAAGAAATTTGTGCCGTCGCGTTGATTGTGATTTGCTTCTCAAAAGACTTGGAAATGATACATTTTTGAAAAGCCTCATCACTGCAGACGAGAAATCAAATGTATAATTTTAAAACGTTTGCATCTATAAAACGATATATATCTACGGAACGTTATCATCAATGGGATTTACGTTTCGAAACGATGCGTCATTGTGCAACAGTTTCGATCGATGAAGTAAAGGTCGACTTGAGGATGTCAGTGAGAGCAAGGGTAAGTGCACCCACGCACGCCAAGTCCTTGTCGTCACGCGAGGTCCCACAAAATTTTTAACGCATTTTCATATCTGAAAAATAGTTTCACAACACTCTACAGTTACAATGTCATAAAGTATACTGAATTTAAAAAAAAAACACTAACATATGATATGATCAACTCAACCCAACTTTTCAATGTATTATAGACTTTCAACATGTTTAAACATATTTTCATCAATATTTAAACGTATTTTGATTTAAACAATTCAGGATCAGACGGTGATTAAATAAGATTTGTTATGTAAATTAACAAGCACGAATCAAACAAAGAATAAGTTGCGCACTAAACTGTTTGTGCGTGGAAACAGTTCAATTACTGCTGCCGCCCACAAATCAAATCAAATATTTCCTGCGGGCAAAAGATTTCTTCAATCATGGTCCGCATTAAGCCACGAAGTATATTTACTGTCGTATTGATGATGACAGGAATATTTAAAACAGTATTTTAGTTCGAGTTTTGTTATAATAACTGGGGGGTGGTACGTACAGAGGCCACCCACCCACCCTACATATACATAATAATCCAAACTAAAAATATGGTTTTAAATTTCATAATAATATTCAGCGTTTTTTTTTGCTGATAGTCTGATAGTTTTAACTTTTCTGTTTCAAATTTTTATCAATCATTTTATTTCTTGATTTTTATGCGATAACTTATACTTTTTTTGGACAAGGTCATTTCAAGGTCACTTGCTTTAAGCTAAGTTCAGATCATCGCAACTATTATACTTGTTCCAAGCAAAAGTGATCAATATCATCTTGATTGCGGAATCAGCTTGACTTTAGGATGATGATGGTCATTTTCAAACACTACCATGTAATGGTTGAAACCGGTCAATAAAAATAAAAAACCGTACGTGGTAACAACAAAGTGAATTTCATTTATCGTCCTAATTTTCAAAAGAGTATCACAAAGTAATGGCTTCAAGCATCAACTGTACAACTTGACTTTCTTGTTTTTTTTCTTGAATTAGTTTCTCATGGTGAAACATATTGTAATTTAGAAATAACACAAATTATGTTTGGTTTGTTTCACTGTTAACAAACCAAGCGTAATTTGTGTTACTTCTATATTGACTTTCTTGATTTTTTTTGTGTCAATAAAAGTTCCTAATGTAAATCTTGATATTTTTGCGTACATCCATAATGATTATTTTGGATTACTTTCGATAAGGTCACCTCAAGGTCGAAATGATTTTATTAAATGTACTTATACTTTCTGTTTTCAATTCATCACAATTTTTTTTTACATTTTATGACTTTTAACTAAAACCCTCGCTAATGTTTTGCTGATTGGAGGGTGGGATAGAGGCCACCCACCCACCCTACATATACATGATAATTTTAATTGCTAATCGTTGATGATTTTGTTGCTTACAAAATAATAAAACCTTGTATATAATAAAAAATAAAACAAAACCAAAATTTAAGTTTGAATATAAATGACCTTCTAAATCTAATTTAGATTTAAAGTTTGCCCACACATAATGTATCCAAGTTTTACTAATTAACTCACTCAAAAATGTTACCTTTTAAATTTCTTTTCTATTCAAAAAGTTTCGTAATTAATTTTATTGGAAACCACGAGACAATAAGGAATTATGTTTGTATGTATATGTAGGGTGGGTGGGTGTCCTCTATCCCACCCTCCAATAAGTAAAACATCATCAAAAATTATTTGAAAAATTTGTTTAAATAAATCTATTAAAATTTACAATAATGTTATGTTTATTTACGTTTTACAAGTTTCAATTAAAACCCGCGCTTATGTTTCACTCATTGGAGGGTTGGTTAGAGGCCACCCATCCACCCTACACATACATGATAACACTAATTACTAATTGTTGATGGATTCTACATCATTTTTACTTTCCCTCTTAGTTTTAGAGAATAGTATAGGGAAAGTACTATGATGGCCAGTTGAAATTTTACAAATGAAAACAGAAGTAATTTAGTAACAAAAAATTAGTTGAAATTGATTTAAAAAAATTAATAATATTTGATTCAAAATATTTCAAATTGTACCAAAAAAAAAACCAAAAAGAGTTTACTAACATGCCAATCATCCTTTCAACTGATTTTCAAATTTTAAATTGTATTCGTTTCGTTTTGCAAAAGTTAAACATTCAATTTTTTTTTTTATTATCAACTTTTTTTTTTTTCTTAGCAGGTGTCATCTTTACTACCGATTTTCAATTACTGTCCCCTGTTTTTGTTAAATTTTCACAACTGAATTGTTTCTTCTAGTTTCAACTTTTTTTTTCGATTTGTTTTAAATTTTTGACAAAATATAATATTTTTTTAAAAGAACCTTTTTTTCTTAGTAAATTTCAATTTTTTTTAAATTCATTTCTTATTATCTTAAAAATGTAACTACTTTTTCTATGGAAATGTTAATTGGCTTGTTGGAAAATTTCAATTTAAATGAAATTGAAAAATGTATTTCAAAATTTCTAAAAAATGCAATTGTTTTTGTTTTCGGAAAAATGTGTATTTTTTTAAGTAAATATTTATTTTTGAGAAATTTGACACTTCAACTAATTTAAATTTGTTTATTGTCGAGACATTCAAATATTTTAGCGCTTTGTCAATGCCAACGGTTTTTCCGTTAGTTTTTTTTTTTAGATATTGTAATAATCGTTACATTAAAAACTATAATATAATATATAATGTGACACAATTTCATTTATGTTCCAGAATTTTTGTATAAATTTTGTGACCATTTATTTGAAATAAAGTTTGTTTATTATTATTATTATTAATAAAAGCAATATTGACTTAACCTTATAAACTTGATTATTGCTTATTCTATCGTACTCTTGACCTACCTCAACAAACAATGCAATGACCTCTCTCGTACTCCTGACCCGCCAGAACAAATTATACGTTGAGGTAGGTCAAGAGTAAGCTGGAGTTTAAGAGGGAAAATAGGCGCTAGTTTAATGCATAGTTTATTGTCGTAGGTCAAGAGTACGTTAGGTTAAATAAAATAAACTGGAAAAAAACAGCTTAAACTATTTGAATTTTTACTAAAACAATTGAAAATGTTTTGAAAATTTCTCAAAAACAAATTTTTAAATTCACTAATTGAAAAGCAATTAAAAAATTCAAATTTTAGATTGGTTTAAATAAATTTGATTGTTGTAATCAAGATATTTTTTAATTCAAACATTATTGAGAAAGTTATAGTTGAAAAACTGAAAAACAATCGAACCTCGAATTTTAAATTATACAGGGTGACTGACGAAAAACCTTTGGTGCTGTATCTCGCTTATTTTTTTATCCGATTTTAATAAATAAAACATCAAATTAAACCATTTTTAAAAGACTTTAATAGGATCTGAACTGTTATTTTTTCTCGCACCCAGTTTTTGACAAAATACGATCAACATTTTTTTTTTAAATTGCACTGAATATATATATTTATTGATTCGCAAGGAGATTTTTTTCTGAATATAAAATTGTAGACAAATTTATCCATACATCAAACTTAAGTCGAGAAATTGAAGATTAAAAAAATAAATAAAAAGTCAAGTATCCATTGTAAACAATATACAGACCCTATTTTAAATGTCAAAAGTGACAGTGACAGCCATTGATACAATACTGCAACGATTTTTAATTATTTCATAATTAAAATGTTGCAATATTTCAAACACTGTACTAGAATTTTGTGCTTCTACAGAAATCGTTTTTCAGTTTTTGAAATCTTGCAACATTTTTATTATGAAATTATTAAAAATCATTGCAGTATTGTAACAATGACTGACACTGTCACTTTTGACATTTGGAATAGGCTCTGTATATTGTTTACTATGGGTATTTGATTTTTAATTTTTTTTTAATCCTCAATTTCTCGACTTTGGTTTGATAAATGGATAAAATCGTTTACAAATTTAGATTCAGAAAAAAATCTCTTTGCGGATCAGTACAAAATATATATACAGTGCAATTTGAAAACAAAAAAGTTGATCGTCTTTTGTCAAAAACTGGATGCAAGAAAAAATATCAGTACAGTTCATATTAAAGTCTTTTAAAAATCATTTAATTTGATGTTTTATTTATTCAAATCGGATCAAAAATAAGCGAGATACAGCACCAAAGGTTTTTCGTCAGGGTGACTGACATACAAGAATTTTTTTTAGCTAAAACACTGTTACCATTCCTTAACAACAATAGTACTATAAGTGTCGTAAGTTTATGAAATTTAAAGCAGGGATTAGAGAACAACGTATAAGAAAAAATTGATTACAAGAAAAAATATTTTTGTAATTAATAATGTGTACCTTTAATTATAATTAGATAAAAATATATTACAATCACTCGTACGTTTTAATGATTGTAGGCCACCTACCGACCCTACATGAAGGTTAGTATTTTATATACTATAACTGCTTTGGTTTTAATAAATCCACTTCAGTGTCAATATTTATGTTGTTGAGGAATGCTTACAGTGTTTTACCTTGAAATTCCTTGTATATGTAGGGTGGGTGGGTGGCCTCTAACCCACCCTCCAATCAATAAAACATACGCGAGAGTTCTATTAAATATTTACCTAAACTATAAGAAGATTTACACCTTATTAATTATGTAAATACTACCAACTATACGTTTATTCTTAGGCAATCTCTTCGTTTATAATAAAATAATTGGAGGGTGGGATAGTGGCCACCCACCCACCCTACATATACAAGGAAATTTAAGCTAAAACACTGTTACCATTAATCAACAACATCAGTACTATAACTGTCGTAAGTTTTTGAAAGAAAATTTTAGTTATTAGATCATTAATAAGACCTCAGATATACTAGTATGTAAAATTCAAAGAAATGAGCACACTAAAGTTTTTTTTCTGTTCCTTTTACTAAAAATCAAGTATAAAGCTTTATAAATGTAATCAATCGTACCAAAAAAAACTAACAGCAAACCTTGACTTTTTGAAAATCAGGATTTACTAACAAACGTAATTTCAGAAGAAAAGTGGTGTAGAGTATACATATTTCGGCCATTTTCATCTGATTCTACGTTACACAAAATACTCAATAATTACAGAAGTTACTTCATAATCAACTGTATACGTTTTATTCTTCAGTTACAATGTTACAAACGATATATTGTTAGTGCGGATATGGAGAATGTAATGTTAACAGGATGGAGTACCTTATCACACTGCTAAGACTACAGAAATAAGTTTTTTCTTGAAAATCTAGAGACTTAACTAAAATTGTGCCTAATTAATTCTTCTCAATAGATCACGTGATAATTAAGCCTTTCTTTGTTTTCTTTTTGTTACAAATAATTTCAAAGAATCGCAATATCAAAATAATGAATGTAATTAATAAATACGATCCGCTAGATAAGAAGACCAATTTATTTTGTAACCAGATACACCGCGATAACGGGTGAATCACGCGCCGAGAAAACCAGCGCAGCAATCTATAATCATCATGGAGGATAGAAAAGATCTCTCGATTTCGAGTTGGTTGCCAATAAATCGATGATCGCTCCAACCCCGAAACCAAGCGTTTTTCCCCCGCCTCTATGCGTAATGCCATTGGTGGCTGTGCATTTCCACAGACGCATTATCTAATGTAAATATCTTCACGATATCTTATCAGTGTCACATAATTGTCCAACAAGTTCGCGTTACGAGGCATACGAGACGCACGAGCACTGCAGTTAGTAGACCACCGGCCAGTAGTACCAAACGGAACGCGAAGAGCGCAACTTCACACCCCGAAACGTGATTCGAAATTTTATTTATTTTTCGAAAAATAAAACTAGCCTTTTTCGAAGTACGATGGGCGCGCGAAATTTTTTCACACTCGCCCTGGTCCTGTTTTGTGCTATTGCTTTGAGGTAATTTACAAATAACAATCCGGCGATTAGATAATGGCCGCGTGATTACTTAACAAGGAATTTATTGTGATGGCGTTTCAGTTGTTGCCAAAATGAGGAGGAGGTGACGGAGGACGCCAAGAGGATCGACTACTCTTCGCAGGGGATAACCGCTGTTCTAACCGTGAGTACATTAATCATGTTTTATATTTACAAGTAGCAGGAAAACGTTCAACCTTTATTTGTACAAGGTGGTGAGATAACGGGATTGTGCTTTATTGTATTTGGGATTGGTTTTTTTCCGTAAGATGGAAGGCACACAAGTTTTTGCAGTTTCCTTCATCACTTCTTCAAAAACATGATAATAGGTTGTTGATGTAGATTTAACCAAAGGTGTTGAAGATAATGGTATATTTTCAAAAAGTAACACCAAATAATATAAAAACGTTTATGCAAAAAACGAGTAATTTTTCTTGATTTTTCGAGGCGTTTACTTCGTGGTACATTTTCGATTTTAAAAAAGGTTAAGTGTTTTCTTTATTAAAAAAAAAACGAGTAAATCCACGCAATTTGGACAAAAACAGCTACAGTAGTAATGGCAAAAATATTGCCTCAATGGCAATAACAACCTGCTGATCATCATCGGCCATAGGAAATAATGGTTTGAGTGGAAGAACACTGCAATGTGAACTCCGCCTTCAAGTCTTGCAACCCAGATTTCAAAGTTATTATGTTTTTTGTATACTCTTTTGCAGGACGTGTAAAGTCGATAAACTAATAAACTATCTATTTCGGTTTAAACTGAAAATCACAACAAACAAACCAAGTAAGTTTTTAGTTTAATATTCATTACAACAATAATTTCCGTTAACCAATTTTACTAATTAAATGATTTAACAATTAAATGACGACTTTTTTTACCTACTGGTGAGGTTGACTCTCCTTTTTTGGTTACAATTTATAATTTTATGATTAATTTGCAGAATTTGTTTACGATGAGACTGTAAAAAAATACAATGAGTTTAAGTATGAAACAAATACAATTCAAACATTTTAAATCCAAGCTCAAATAAAAGATATTGTCGAGTTACGCTATGATTTGGGTTAAATCGTATTAACACACTTTTTAGTGGAAATTGTCTTTACTAAACACAGCTAAAACTAATCGAGAGAGAATAACATCTTTATTTTAAAAAATATGTAATACAATTATAATATAAAACAAATGAGTAGAGGGTGTGTTAGAGGCTACTCACCCACTCTACATATATATTTTTACTCCTCACACTATTACCGATTTTTTATATACAGGGTGACTGACGAAAAACCTTTGGTGCTGTATCTCGCTTATTTTTGATCCGATTTGAATAAATAAAACATCAAATTAAATGATTTTTAAAAGACTTTAATATGAACTGTACTGATATTTTTTCTTGCATCTAGTTTTTGACAAAAGACGATCAACTTTTTTTTTTCAAATTGCACTGTATATATATTTTGTACTGATCCGCAAGGAGATTTTTTTCTGAATCTAAATTTGTAAACGATTTTATCCATTCATCAAACCAAAGTCGAGAAATTGAGGATTAAAATAAAATTAAAAATCAAATACCCATAGTAAACAATATACAGAGCCTACTCCAAATGTCAAAAGTGACAGTGTCAGTCATTGGTACAATACTGCAATGATTTTTAATAATTTCATAATAAAAAATGTTGCAAGATTTCAAAAACTGAAAAACGATTTCTGTAGAAGCACAAAATTCTAGTACGGTGTTTGAAATATTGCAACATTTTAATTATGAAATAATTAAAAATCGTTGCAGTATTGTATCAATGGCTGTCACTGTCACTTTTGACATTTAAAATAGGGTCTGTATATTGTTTACAATGGATACTTGACTTTTTATTTATTTTTTTAATCCTCAATTTCTCGACTTAAGTTTGATGTATGGATAAATTTGTCTACAATTTTATATTCAGAAAAAAATCTCCTTGCGAATCAATAAAAATATATATACAGTACAATTTAAAAAAAAAATGTTGATCGTATTTTGTCAAAAATTGGGTGCGAGAAAAAATAACAGTTCTGATCCTATTAAAGTCTTTTAATGGTTTAATTTGATGTTTTATTTATTAAAATCGGATAAAAAATAAGCGAGATACAGCACCAAAGGTTTTTCGTCAGTCACCCTGTATAAATCTACTTCAGAGTTATAATTGATGTTCTTGTGGATCACAACCAGTGTTTTAGCTTAAATTTCTTTATATATGTAGGGTGGGTGGGTGGCCTCTAACACACCCTCCAATCAATAATACACAAGCGAGTGTTTTATTAAATAATTATCAAATCTATAAGAAGTGTTTCTTCAATCACTTTCGCATTTATCACTTGGTTTAAACGTTCATTAGTAATAATCTATAAGAAGTTTTACCTCTTATTAATTATGCAAACATACACACAATTTTATATTTATTCTTAAAAAAAATCGTCGTTTATAATATAATAATTGGAGGGTAGGATAGTGGCCACCCACCCACCCTACATATACAAAGGAATTTAAACTAAAACACTGGTAGTAAAACAAAAGAACCTCAATATTAACTCTGAATTAGATTTCTGAAAAAACTAAATCAGTTATAGTGTTACGAATAAAAATATATAAAAGTACTATAAGTGTCGTAAGTTGCTGGATTCTAAAACTGTAATTAGTGAAAAATAAATATGGACTAACCCCTATTTATTACTCATTTGTTTTATAATTGTATTAAATATTTTATACTATCGACCAAGTCTTTTTGCCCAACTATTCGATCACGTCGATTTTGATGACAGATATGACAGTTGATGAATATGACAGATGCCAGGTTTGACATATGACAGGTATGACAGTTGAGACATATGACAGGTTTTGCTTCAGTAACCTTTTAAGCTTGTTTTTTTTTTGAAGTACCATCAGATCATAAATTAATAACCTATTCAAATTTTAATTCACAGGAATCACAAATCTCATTCAGTAATTTTCTTTTAAATACAGTATAAAAGTTGATTAATTAATAAATGAGGCGTTAACTTGGTGATACATTTTGGAAATTTAAACAAACACGCCCACTTTGTTTAATACGCCATAGAAATTCGTTTATTGGTGTAAACTTTAGATTTGAGATAATCCCACAGGAAAAAGCCCATAATGGATAAATCAGGATTGCGTGCAGGTTAATTTACCTCTCATGGAGAGTTCAATTTGAAACTTATAACACACACACACACGTGTTTGACGTTGCTCCATCCTGCTGGAATCATATTTTTTGGTTATAGCCAAGATAATTTTACAATTCAGGCACCAAGAAGAAGTCTAACACACCTACATAATGCTCAGAAATGAAATTAAAATTTTCTTGTATTTAATTACTATTCCCTGTCAATAGTAGCCATCAATAGGAATCTAATGCAATGTTTAGACAATAGATGGCACCTTTATGGTAATATCGTGGTTTCCTGTTTTTGTTTAATTGTGGGGGCGTTTACTTTATGGTACATCTTGTATACAGGGTCCTGCAACAGTGCGTCAAGCTTTTCTAGCGCCTTTCTCGTAAGAGATAGAAAAAAATGTTTCATATAAAAATTTATTGAATTAAAAATCTCTATGCCGTAAAATTATTTTCAAATATACAGGGTGTCCCAATTTTGCGTTATAACAAAAGCAAACATTTTTTTAAATGGAATACCCTGTATATTTTTTCATTTTATAATTTGGATAGTATTTTATAACTTAAACCTTTTTTTGGTTTTTAATTTCGATATGGCATTTCCGAGTTATTGACGTTTTTCTGAAAAAAATGTAAAAAGCGGAGGTTCACAAAAAAAAATATTCTGATGTATTTAAAATTTAAGAAATTTTCTTTTTCCTATGGTTGGTCATAAGTACTGTTTATGTACCAGTGTTAAAAATTTTCACTTTTGATGAACCCTGCCTTTGTATCAGACACGCCATTTTCTAAAATTTCAAATTGTCGTAACTCTTTTTTTTAAAATGGAATCATATTTTTTTTAATTTCATATTATTCTGCATCTAATTTCCTACAAAAAATATTAAGCATATCCTATACCTAAAAGTGATATTTTTCAAGATATAAAAAAATGTATATTTCAAACGGTCCTTGAATACGAATTTGTTTTTGAATAGATAGCCATGACTGAAAAAATGCATCTGTCAATTAAACAATTAGTTTGACATGTAAATGGGAGGTGTGAATTACAAAAAACAAAAGAAGAAAGCCTATCATCAACGAGGAACCAAAAAGACATTGGTGAAGGAACTGGCATAAGCGAGAGGTCAGTACAAAGCATTCTGAAGAAAAATCGATATCAAGCATATCATATTCAGCTACATAAAGAACTGAGTAATACTGATTTTCAATTTCGTTCCGAATTTTGTTTCTAGGGAAGACAGAAAATACAGGAGGATCTTTCGTTTTTCCAATATATTTTATTCACGGATGAGGCGTCATCCCATAACAACGGATCTGTCAATAGGTACAATTTTCACTATTATTTAACTGATAATCCGCATGTTATGAGACAAGTTGATCATCAGCATTGAATGTCTGGGGCGGAATTTTCGGAAACCATGTTGTAGGTCAACATTTCTTCGAGGGCCATCTCAGTAGGTCTATGTATTTGTACTTCTTGCAAATTGAATTACCCGGAACGTTAGCTAATGTACCCTAACTAACAAGAAACAGGGTGTGGTTTTAACAAGACGGAGCACCTGCCCAATTTTCACAAGACGTGAGGGCATTTCATTTTTCCCAACCAGTGGATTGGTAGGAATGGACCCACCAAATGACCTGCTAGATCTAAAGATCTAACAAAACCTGAAATTGTTTATAAGGAATCACCAATAGCACTGAATATCATATGCTTGATATCGATTTTTCTTCAGAATGCTTTGTACTGACCTCTCGCTTATGCCAGTTCCTTCACCAATGTCTTTTTGGTTCCTCGTTGATGATAGGCTTTCTTCTTTTGTTTTTTGTAATTCACACCTCCCATTTACATGTCAAACTAATTGTTTAATTGACAGATGCATTTTTTTCAGTCATGGCTATCTATTCAAAAACAAATTCGCATTCAAGGACCGTTTGAAATATACATTCTTTTATATCTTGAAAATTATCACTTTTAGGTATAGGGTATGCTTAACATTTTTTGTAGAAAATTAGATGTAGAATAATATAAAATTTAAAAAAATATATGATTCCATTTAAAAAAAAGAGTTACGACAATTTGAAAATGTTTAACACTGGTACATAAACAGTACTTATGACCAACCATAGGAAAAAGAAAATTTCTTAAATTTTAAATACAACATCAGAATAATTTTTTTTGTGAACTTCCGCTTTTTACATTTTTTTCAGAAAAACGTCAATAACTCGGAAATGCTATATCGAAATTAAAAACCAAAAAAAGGTTTAAGTTATAAAATACTATCCAAATTATAAAATGAAAAAATATACAGGGTGTTCCATTTAAAAAAATGTTTGCTTTTGTTATAACGCAAAATTGGGACACCCTGTATATTTGAAAATATTTTACGGCATAGAGATTTTTAATTCAATAAATTTTTATATGAAACATTTTTTTCTATCTCTTACGAGAAAGGCGCTAGGAAAGCTTGACGCACTGTTGCAGGACCCTGTATAATATAGAAGGAGACTTGATGACTTTGTCTTATCACTTTATTTAAAATTTCAAGTAACTCTAAGTCACGTGTAATTTTAAATAAAGAGGTAAAACAAAGTCATCTTTATTATTTCCTGCGTTTATTTATTTACGCAAATGCATAATATAAGGGAGCACAACGGGCCTAGGTGCTGTGATCAATGATTTGATCACCCTTGGCAAACTCGATGTATAATATAAAAAATATTTGAGGAACCTTTGCTATATATTAAAATCTATATATTATTATAACGGACTTTGTTCTCTCACATAATATAAAATTATTAAATTACGCATAATCATGAGATATGTAATACTTTAATATAATTTTATCGCAAATAAAATTATTATTACCCATTAAGTACTAACCACGAGCAACTGAGCCACGATGATAATGAAATTTTCCTATCGTACGTTTAAATTCTAAATATTATTCAGACCACGTAGTAAACGACTAATAATCATCGATCGTCATCAAATATTTAGAAGCACAATTCAACAAAAATGAAAAACAAATACACAGCAAAGGGCAAAATAGTAAAAATATACTAAAACACAGTTTTATGCATTAATTCATGCGGTTTTCTAAAAGAGGGCGCTACTAGTATTATTTCGCGTCGTGTTCATCCGTGACTATATTCATTTGAAAGCTACTGTCATTGCGCGTCTTTTTCAATATACAGGGTGAGTTTTTTTCGATGTTCTCTATGGGGATCTCGGAAACTATAAGAGATAGAGAAACGGTTAAATGGGGAAAGAAGTGTAGATTTACGAGACGAATAAAATTCCACTTTCAAAGTTTTCAAAAAAGTCATGGGTAACTAGATATTTTGAAAAAAGTAAAAAGTGTCAATTTTTTCAAATCAATATATCTCGGTTTTTATAACAGGTAGAAAAAAACTGTAAAGGACAAAGTTTTAGATAATTTTATGCAGATTAATAAAAAATAATCAGAAAATTTTTATCGCCATTATTTTCCGAGATATGACGCAAACTTACATTTTTTTAAATGGAAACCATAGTTGGCTGTGACCTCATTCAAAAGCTAATTTTTTTCTCTTTAATAAAATATGGCATACGACATAGTTATTTCTAAAAATGAGTGAGTTATAGCCATTTTAAATTTTATTATAAATAAAAATGGGTAGCCATGAAAAAGATGAAAGTAAAACAATTGCAGTTGTTTATAATATTAGCAATATTATAATCATTAGTTTTACAGAGATAAATCAAAATGAAACAACTGCATAAAGTAATTCTGTAATTTTCAATATATCAATAGGAGAGAAATTTTAATATTAATAAATATATTCAAAGAGTCTACTATTTATGACTTTTTGACTATTCTCATGGAAATTGAATTAAATGTTTCAATAACAATTAGTTTATGATCCTCCACAGATTGATATGATTTTTCATGTACTTTGTTTTTTACAAAACCCCACAGAAAAAATTCTAAAACGCGCAGATCGGGAGATCTAGGTGGCCCTGGGATTGGTTTATCTCTTCCCACTTATGAATTAGAAAAAGCATCATTTAAATAATGTGTAAAGCCAACATGTTTTGAGGTGGAGCACCGTCATATTGGAACCATTTTAATCCTGCTTGTAATGATAAATTTAAACAATCGAGCGTATCTTCAAATGTTTTCTGAAGAAAATGAAAGTAATCAGTTTCACTTAGTGATCTTTCAAAAATATATGGACCGAGAATTACTAATCCAAACACACCATGGATTAAATCCAAATTTAATTTGTAGTTTTCTCTGTGAAACTTCTCGTGGATTCTCTTAAGTTCATCTATGTTCATTGTGGCGATTAAAAATACCACAATTAGTAAATCGCGATTCATTTGTTCATAATATTTTTGTAACAAACGTATTATCCTGTTGACAAATGGGTTTATACCACATACAGAAGGCCATTCGATAATTACAAAATTATTATACTTATGCTGGTTTTTCATTTTTATTTAACTTTGTAGAACTAATAATTACAATATTGCTATTATTACAAACAACTGCAATTGTTTTACTTTCATCTTTTTCATGGCTACCCATTTTTTATTTATAATAAAATTGTAAATGACTATAACTCACTTATTTTTAGAAATAAATATGTCGTATGTCATATTGTATTAAAGAGAAAAAAATTACCTTTTGAATGAGGCCATAGCCAACTAAGGTTTCCATTTAAAAAAATGTAAGTTTGCATCATATCTCGGAAAATAATGGCGATAAAAATTTTCTGATTATTTTTATTAATCTACATAATATTATCTAAAACTTTGTCCTTTACAGTTTTTTTCTATCTTTTATAATAACCGAGATATATTGATTTGAAAAAATTGACACTTTTTACTTTTTTCAAAATATCTAGTTACCCTTGACTTTTTTGAAAACTTTGAAAATGGAATTTTATTAGTCTCGTAAATCTACACTTCTTTCCCCATTTAACCGTTTCTCTATCTCTTATAGTTTCCGAGATCCCCATAGAGAACATCGAAAAAAACTCACCCTGTATGTAATTTTATTGAAGCTTATACAACATGTTTTTCTATTCATTTGAACATGTCGAACTTTGTGCCAGAAAAAGTGTTTTTGCGGGGAGTTCTTCATTACTTTAACATGAAGAAAAGTGCTACCGAAAGTCATCGTATTTTAGTAGAGGTTTATGGTGACAATGCTCTTGCCAGAAGTGGTTTGCATGGTTTAAAAGTGGCGATTTCAACTTAGAAGACGATGAACGACTCGGACAGCCAAAAATGTTTGAAGATGAAGAATTGGAGGAATTGCTTGATGAAGAGGCGTGCCAAACGCAAAAAGATCTTGCAAAATCATTGGGAGTTGATCAAGCAACCATTTTCAGACGTTTAAAAGCATCGGGATTCACCCAAAAGCTTGGAAATTGGGTGCCGTATGAATTAAAGCCGATTCTGCATGTCGGAAATGTTGCTTCAACGCCACAAAAAGAAGTCATTTTTGCCTTGGATTGTCACTGGTGATGAAAAATGGATTCATTACAATAACCCCAAGCGCAAGAAATCGTATGTGAAGCCTGGCCGGCCATCAACATCCACGGCAAAGCCGAATATTCATGGCGACAAGGTAATGCTCTGTATTTGGTGGAATCAGAAGGGTGTGTTGTATTATGAGCTGTTGAAATCGGGTCAGACGATCAAAGGGGACCTCTACCGAACACAATAAATTCGTTTGAAGAGAGCGATTGCGGAAAAACGACCAGAATATGCAACCAGACACGAATCCATAATTTTCCATCATGACAACGCTCGGCCACATGTTTCAAGAGAGGTTCAAAACTATTTGGAAAACAGTGGGTAGGAAGTTCTACCTTACCCGCCTTATAGCCCCTTCTGATTACTACTTGTTCAGATCAATGCAGAATGCCCTCACCGGAATACGCTTCACTTCAGAACAGGGTATCAAAAATTGGCTCGATTCATTCTTCACCACCAAGCCGGAGAAGTTCTTTTGGGATGGAATCCACAAACTGCCAGAAAGATGAGCAAATGTTGTAGCTTCCGATGGACAATACTTTGATCATTAAGTGTACAACCATTTTTTTCAAAATAAAGCCTTAATTTTCGAAAAAAAAACGCATGAATTAATGCATACTCCTTATAAAAGCTACTTAACCAAAATTAAAAATATACAACCTTAATTTTAAACTTCTAAAAGCATTTCTTTGCGATTTTCTAAATTTTTCCATTTACAGTTTTTAGAATTATTCATCAATTAATTCTTCTCTCCAATATCTAAAATTTTTCAATTGGAAATAATTTTCTTGGAGAGTTTTTAATTTGTTCAGAAATTCTTCTACCAGATTCCCGAATTTTTCATAAAATTCTTGTTCATTTTTTTGATTCATTTTTTTTATCTCTCCCGAAATGATTTCTTCCTAAAAATTTTCCTGGAATTTCGAAACTTCCAGGTTTTTCTGTTCCAGAAATCTCAGTTTCAAGATTTTTTTGAGAATTTTTCCCATAAATTTTTATAATTGGCCAACGTTTTCTATTCCAAAGAGTAAACATTTTCTTTAAGATTTCTAGACCCCTTTTTTTTAGATTTGTAGAAAACGGAGCTTTCGAATTTTTCTGCAATATTTCTTCGTTATTTCCCAATAAATTTCTTCAATAGTTTTTAGTCAATTTTCTTCACGATTTCCAGAATTTTACATTCAAATTGTCTTGGCAGGTTCTGAATTTTATGAAAAACTTTTCTTCCAGCCTTTCCCAGCAATATCTCATCCAAATTGCAAGAATTCTTTTCGCGGTTTATAAAATTTTTCCTTCCAGATTTTTTAGAATTCTCCATGAATTTTTAAGTTTATAAATATTTTTTCTAGTTGTTTTTTCATGAATTTCTATTTTAAAATTTCTTCAAAAGCCATTTTTCCCTCGAGATTTGAATATTTTTCCATTACTTTTCGTTCAAATTTTCTTGGCAGGTCCTAGAATTTTTCAAAAAATATTCTTTCTTCAGATTTTTAGAATTTCTCTTTAAGAGTTTTAGAATTTAGCAATTTTCTTTTATAATACTCTTTAATTTTTTTTGTTGGTCACTCACGTTCTTCGACTGATAAAAATCAGTATTACCAATTGGTTTATTTATGGGAAATTCTATAATCTTCCAAAATATTCACTTTCAAATTCATAAGAACAAGATTCACTTGAAACATGACGTTAAGTTTCTTAGTCACTTTGAAAATGTTACAAACGATCTTCCAAAACGACAAATAGATTATTAGAAAACAAGTTAGCTATTATTTTTCTTTCTATAGGAAATAAAATATAACACACTTACTTGCGTGGAACACATTCACAACCGCATATTGTTGATAAAGCAGTGACACCACTTAAGATTGAAATTCCAGTTTTACATTCGTGTTATCGATTTCCTGTGCACCTAAAGAATTTCGACGTGATTATAAATTGCGAGGCTCGTCCCCATTTTGTGTAGATTAATCTTTAAAGCAAACAGGTTACTTAATAAATAATACATGATATATGCTAAGGCGGCATCTATTATTAATTATAAACAATTAGGCTCAATAAAGACCTTGGAGAATAATGAAGAGAAGAGAATGGTTGCGACCTTTTGTATAGATTAATCTTTAGAATAAACATAAAATGATATATGCTAAAGCGACATCTATAAATAATTATAAACATTTAAATTCAATAAAGTTCTTGGAGATTAATGAAGAAAATGGTTACGACCGTTACTAAGTGGCAATATATACACTGAACTAAAAAACATGTCTTAAAAACCAATAATAACAATTATTTGTAACGAAGAAGGAGTCACGATGATTTTGTTTTACCATCGTGTCTTCTTCTTCATTATATTCAAGATGTACCATAAAGTAAACGCCTCCGCAATGAAACAATTATTTGTGGTTAAAAAAGAATCAATTTTTAAATTCAATCGTTAGAGATCATTCAAGGGAACTCATACATCATTGATCTAACTAATTAACATTGTAAAAACATTTGTTGAATTTGAAATTAAAAAATGTGAAACCAACCAATTACCATAATATTGAAAAAACAAAAGAAACAAAACTTAAACTCATTGAAACGATCACAATCACCATTGAGGTTTTTTATGTAATCAAAATGTAGCTAATTGATTGAAATATTCCTCCTTCCTTGTAGGATTTCGCCGGTTTCACCGAATTGGAGGAGGTCGACTACTCCGACAATGACATCGTCGAAATCCAAGCCGACGCCTTCGCCGAAAATCCGAAACTCAGATACATCAACCTCTCGGGAAACCGTAAGCTGAGCCTACCCGAGAACGAACCGTTTCTGGTTACGTCGGCGAGAATGTTGAACCTATCGAATTGCAACATCGAGAGGATACCCAGCAACGCACTGGACGGTATGAAGCAGCTGGAGGTTTTGGACCTAACGAAAAATCCAATTGATGTAAGTATAATCCAATTGGCAATTTCTTCGAAACCGCCAAAAAATGTTTTCAACACGATCAATGATTAATACTGGTCTTTAAATAGTGGCCAATTTTAAAATAAAAGATTTTTTCTGAGGAAATTATAATTATAAATTGTGGGAACTCGTCGAGGCTAGAACGATGATCAATTCAATCAATTATTTTTGGAATCACATTTTCGCCGAACATTACTACAAAGTTTGATACTAGTATTGAATGAATCACATACTTAGGGACTACAAAAATCAACAAATAGAGGCAATCATTATCTTTATCTGGATTGATAAATTTTATCTATGAATTACTAACATTATTAGAATCAATAATGGCACTTATTATCAATTGCGTTCCAAAATGTTGGGCAATTTTTTTCTTATAGTTTGATCGAATTGAATAATCTAAAATCCAGTTAAAAAAAATGTTGAGTTAGTTGAAATTAAAAAAAAAACAATAACAATCAATCAAGATTTTAATATAATAATAATAGTAAACTTTTTTTTTCATTGAAAATCATCAATAGTTTACTATTATTATTATATTAAGTGATAATGGATTTTCAAAATATAAGTGCCTCAACAATCAACGAGATTAAATCAAGATTTTGATTCATATCATTAAATTTAGATTTATTGTTGTACTAAAAATAAGTTTGTTAAGGAATACCTAAGGGCAAAAGTTTGTTGTGTAAAAATTGATGATCACACTTTATTACAGTAGCAGTTTCAGAATATTATCCTTCGAAAAAAAAATTGTTGATGGAAGATTAGGAAAATTATATTTTTGGACATTCTACTATGCTACTATAATCCAAAACTGTGGAGACAAAAATTAAATTATACAGTTACACCTGAAAGGGTGATGAAGAATATTAATTTAATTTTACAGACTTTTTAGATTTCCTTAGTGATGCCATGTACAAATTGTAAGAATTCTTTTCGGGGTTTATAAAAAAAAATCCTCCCACATTTCTTGAATTTTCCTTGAACTTTTTTCGAAATATCGTGAGTTTTAGAATTATTTACCAATTTAGTTACTTAACTATTTTGTTCTCGTTTAACTTTGTTTTGAATGCTTTTGTTAGTAAAGACAAACAAAGTTTAATAAAAACCTTGTAGATAACATTAAGACGAATTTTATGATGAATGCAAATAGATCGTCACATATTTCAAGATTTGTAGAAATTTCTCCATCAAATTTGTAGGTTTTTTTCCACTGACAAACTTACTTTCAAATTTCTCTTAAGCAGGCAAGTTTTTAGTAACAAATTCTAAAATATGATTGATTCATTTCTCACGCAATCCGGGATTAAACATTTTTAAATTGCATTTAAAACAATTTTCCAGCATTTTTCGACTCTGTTTCTAGAATCTACTTATTATTTTCGTTTTTCTTTCTCTCTTAAGAAAACGTAATTGTTGATTCATCTTAAAAATTTTCAACGTTTCTTGACCAATTTTGAAAATTATTTTCTTCAGTTCGCAACAGTTTTTCGAGAAGAAATTGTATATTCATTTTTTAATAATGTTTAAAAAAAAATCAATTAACAATTTCTAAAAAAATTAGAGGAAAACCTTTTTACTTTTTAGATTCCTAGAAATTTTATAGTTATTTTGGAAATTTGACTAAAGTTCATACATTGGTAAATATAAGACACAGCCTAAAAAACTTATAACACAATATTCTCTCTCAAAAAACTTGTTTGTAAACTTGTTTGTAAACTTTTTAAAAATCATTAAGATCCAACAGATTATTCTTAGGATTATTAGACATTTAAAATTAAATTCAACTTAGATTAAGTGTAACAATATTCATGATTCATTTGAGATCAATATTGATCTCGAACTGTTCTACCATCCAAATATAGTTTCTAGAAATTTCTTATTCAGATTTCTAGATTTTTTACTTGTAATAATATTTCCATATTAATATCAAACATGAAAATAAAGAGGGAAAAGCAGAAATTAAAGAATAAAACGTCGGGCAAAAGACTCCCAAAATAATAGAACATTTCTGACTCAAATAAAAAACTCTAGAAATTTCCAGAAACGTTTTGCCATTAATTTCTAAAAATTTCTAACAATTCACTTTTCTTGATTTTTCCTGTAAACATTCATCTATATTTCTAGAATCTTGATAGAACTCCAACTTCTTACATTGCCAAATGATCAAAGATTAAAATCATTTGGCAACGTAAGAAGTTGGAGTTTTATCAAGATTCTAGAAATATAGATGAATGTATAGGACGAAAAAAGTTAAAGCAAAACAAAAAAATGGACAAAGGAATATTCAAGGTCACCCCCAAACCAAACGGTTCACCACGTATTAATAGTTTTCTAAACTCCTCATTAATATATCTAAAAAAAAATCTTTTCGAATTTTAGAATAATTCAATCAGATTCCTGAAATTTTTCACCTCTTGTTTTTTAGAAATTTAACAGGTCAAAATTTTGACATTTTCAAATATAAGTCTACCTTATGACATACTAAATTAAATTATCTACAAAAGTTTTCTGATCATATCTCCAGTTTTATTATGAACTAACAGTAATAGATGAGGAAATTTGTAAGATATTAATCTAACTTTTTAAATACTAAAAAAAATCTTTGCATTGTAAACACAAATTTATGTCAAACATTTATCAAAATTTATTAAAATATCAAGCCGCCTCGGATTTCTGGAAATCATCTGTTTTTTTTTTCTCTGGTGAGCTTAATTCCAAATTTTTCTTTAAAAATTCTTACAAATACTTTTTCATACAATTCAAACAAATTATATTTAGTAAAGAGAATGGTTGCGACCGTTACTACGTGGTTAATCATATTTAGATATATAGAATTTTTCCTGTAGTTAATCCTTTATTAAACCAATCTGAAAAAATCGTTTGATCAATTTTAGATACTCTGCAGAGATCATGAAGATGAATTTTGATGATTTGATTTTGAATTGAAAGCTTACATTTTCAATCTAGTACAAAACCAACTGTTTGTAATCAAACTGATTTTCTGCAAATCACTCGTGTATGTTTTGTAAGTTGGAAAATAGGATAGTGGACACCCACCCACCCTACATATGCAATGAGATTTAAGCTACAATATGATGGGTGGGTGTCCACTATCCTACCCTATAGTTTTAAATAATACGCGACGGTTTGTTTATAAAATAATATTAAAATTGAAGAGCTTACATTTTGAACCAAGCAAAAAACTGCTTCTAATCAAATTAATTTTAAGTTAACACTAGTGAATGATCTATAGGTTGGAGGGTGGGATAGAGGCCACCCACCCACCCTACATATACAAAGATATTTAACCTAGAACAATGCGTATAAGATCAAAAACAACATTTACAAAATCTCAGTTTATGTTTTAGGGAAATAAAACAGTTACAGTGGTGAAAATATCAATATATATGTAGGGTGGGTGGGTGGCCACTATCCTACCCTCCAACCTTTATCATTCACGAGTGTTTAACTGAAAATCAATTTTATTGCAAACAGTTTTATCGTAGATTCAGCAAATAAACTTACTATTTTTTTTTTTTTTTATATAAGAAACCCGTCGGGTATGATTTAAAATTGGAGGGTAGGATAGTGGCCACCCACCCACCCTACAAATACAATAATATTTAAGGTAGAACAGTGCTTATAAAATCATCAACATCATCTCAGTTTTTGTTTTTGGAAACTAAAACAGTTACAGTGGTGAAAATACTTATGTATATGTAGGGTGGGTGGGTGACCACTATCCCACCCTCCAACCCATAGAACATACACGAGTGTTCTAGTGTTAAAAATCAATTTGATTACAGGTTTTACACTTGATTTACCAGGTAAACTTCTTGTTTATTTCATTAGTTTTTTATAAAGAAAGCGTCGCATATAATTTAAAATTATACCCTACATATGCAATGAAATTTAAGCTACAATATGGTGGGTGGATGTCCACTATCCTACCATCTAGTTTTAAATAATACGCGACGGTTTGTTTATAAAATAATATTAAAATTGAAGAGCTTACATTCGGAACCTAGCAAAAAACTGCTTCTAATCAAATTAATTTTGAGTTAACACTAGTGAATGATCTATAGGTTGGAGGGTGAGATAGTGGCCACCCACCAACCCTGCATATACAGTGATATTTAAGCTAGAGCAGTGCTTATAAAATCATCAACATCAACATAATCTCAGTGTTTGTTTTAGGGAACTAAAACCGTTACAGTGGTGCAAATGCCAATATATATGTAGGGCGGGTGGGTGGCCTCTATCCCACCCTCCAACCTATATCATTCACGAGTGTTTAACTGAAAATCAATTTTCTTGCAAACAGTTTTATCGTAGATTCAGCAAATAAACTTGCTATATTTTATTTTTTTTATATAAGAAAACCGTCGGGTATGATTTAAAATTGGAGGGTAGGATAGTGGCCATCCACCCACCCTACAAATACAATGATATTTAAGGTAGAACAGTGCTTATAAAATCATCAACATCAACATAATCTCAGTTTTTGTTTTTGGAAACTAAAACAGTTACAGTGGTGAAAATACTAAAATATATGTAGGGTGGGTGGGTGGCCACTATCCCACCCTCCAACCTATAGAACATACACGAGTGTTCTACAGCTGAAAATCAATTTGATTACAAGCAGTTTTTATATTCGATTTAGAATGTAAGCTTCTCTTTCTTAATATTGTTTAATAAGGAAACCGTCGCATATAATTGGAGGTTAGGATAGTGGCCACCCACCCTACATATACAATGATAATTGGAGTCACAAAGTGATTTTTTACTTTATTTAAAAGTCATTTCAGTGATAAATTGAATTTGTTTCAGTTTGAAAATTCTCCAGCCTTTGAGACACTCGATCATCCTCCTAGGAAAATTATCGTTTCCGAAATTTCCGAAGTTGACCTCCAGTTCATCTGCAGACACGTGGATATGACGGTCGTAGTCAAGCAGGGGACAAGGAAAGAGTATGAATGTAAAGATGTCAGGAAAGGAAAAGGTAGGTGCTTTAATTATCTTATTATTTTCTACTATCCTCTCAATTTTATGTCTTTATCAAATTACTTTTTTAAGGTGAATTAGGTAAATCCCAAAATCTCGAGTTGGCTTCACAAGAGGACGACAACGTGGACGTCACCATAATCGAGGAGCATTTATTGAAGGTGGGCACCCACATGGAGATGATGTCCGATCAACCAGTCGAAGGCAGTGGTGATGATACCGTAGTGATTACAGAAGAAGAAGAGAAGGAAAACGAAGAGGCGGAAATTACCAGCGAGGAAGATAATGAGGCAACAGTAAGCGCATTTGATGATGTAGAAAAAATGGCTGATACATCAGATAAAGATATAGAGGATGAGTCCCAAGATGAAGAGATCAAACCCTTGTTGATTGATGGAACAGGCGCTCATGATGAAGTCGTAACGACTTCAGATAAAGAAGAGGAAGAAAAAACCGAAGCGCCGAAAAGGATGAGCAAAGGAAGATCCAAGGTCGCTCCAAAAATAGACGCCGATGAAAAAATAGACTCACGTCTTCCTGTGGAAACAATATCTAAGGAACACACCGTCGAAGCTGACAAGGCATCGGACAACATCAAGGCCGCCGATCCTCCGGTTGGAGGTGAGTGCGATAAAAAATAATAAAACATACGATAAAACCGCCTAGAAACGAGTTAATTAAATTACGCTTGAACGCCTTTGCGCGATTATAAATAGATCTTGATTACATTAACGAAGGTGATAACTGAAAACACAAACACGGCGGCGATAAAAATACGGGAGAGAGCGCCATTTTCGTCCTATTTTCGACCGAAATTACACACCAGCAGATAACGTAAGCGGTTTTTTTAAGGCGAAATCAAACGCACCATTCGCAATGTTTACACTTGATCTAACACACAAATCCCAGATAACGACGCGGGCGTGACACATTTTCTAGGCGTCGAGGAAACTTCCTCTCACTATCTATCTCAGGAAACCAACCGTGTTTCGAAAAATAGTTTTGGCCAACAAAAAAAAATACAAAAATATTCACCTACTCAAATATTTGATCCATAGATGAGTCAGATGTGTTAGCAGTTCGAAAAACAACGGGTGTGTTTAATGCTGATTAATTTGATTGATAAGTCATAATCTATAAGTGAGCAATTTTAATAAAAGATATCAATTATTTAAATATAATGAATTCTTTAGAAACTTGAATCAAATCAGTTGATTTATATTATTTCTTGAATAACTTTCTCACTTATCTTTTGTTGAAACATTATGAAATAAACCAATTGTTGATCAATTCTTTAACTAATAATTTATATTAATCTTAAAAAATCTAAAAACCTTGGATAAAACAATTTCTAAAATTAACGTTTAAAATTTTTAGAAAAATTAAGTTACTCAACTTTTGAGCTATTATTATTCACTTGGTCAATGATAATAGTTATTTAAGGTACAAGTGTAAAAAGTGATCCTTTATTGCACGAACTGGCGTTTAAAAATACGAGCGAGGAACGAGCGAGTTTTTTTAAAGCCAGGAGTGCAATAAACAAACTTTTTACACGCGTGCCTTACAAAATTTTATCTTCGATCGTAAAGCATTTCAAAGAATATATTCTTATGAGTAATATTTTAATGTCATTTCAATAATTCAATTAATGAAAACATATTTTACCCGCAGTCCACTAATAAAAGCGTTACTTAGCAACCAGTAAACAAGTTGCACAAATGTCGGCCGCCATTATTATTTATGGAAAAAATGTTCGCTTTATTGCAATCGCTTCGACTTGCATTAAATGAAATCTTTAGAGTACTTAAATCTGCCATTTGGTTTGTATTATATATTTTATTTATAGTTTATTAGTTATTTGTATCAATTAATAAAAAATAAGTTTTTCGTCGAAATATATTCATTTATCAAATTTGACATTTCTGTGCAATAAAAACAGTTTGACATTACCGTGCGATAAAAACGTAAAAAAGCACTAGTGCTTTAAAAAGCCACTTTTACAATGAAAAATGATTCAAAAAGCGTCTACTTTCTGTACGATCGTAGATAAAATGATTAAAAAAAACTATGTCGAGGTCAACCAAAAATTAAAATAAGCTTCAAGGTGATAAAGAGAATGGTTGCGACCGTTACAACGTTGTAATCCATACTTAACACTAAATTCAGTGTAGCTTCAAGCTAATTAACAAAATACGCAACACATATCTAAATAGAAATAATTTCTGTGAACTTATATTTACTTTTAAACATTGCATTTTAGTTTTTGGCTATGCTTGTGTCAACTTAATTATTTTTCATTATTAAATATAAATATTTTTTCTTTTCAACAGCGGTAGAAGATTCGTCCAGCGCGACCTCGAGCGTAGTCCTAGTGTTAATCATAGGAGTCGTGGTCGTCGGAAGTGCACTCGTCGGCTTCAAGTACTACAAAAGCAGAAAACCCACGTACGCGGTGGTCAACGGTGTCCCGAAAGACGACCAATCCGAAGGAAAAGAACTTAAAGAGATCATCACGCTGAAACCAGAATCTCAACCACTGATGGTGCCCAGATCGGACGTCCAGTTCGAGGAAGTCAACGAAAAGATTGACACCACTGAACAACCAGAAAAAGAAGTTCCAGCTGAAGAAGACGCCGCACCGACCACTGAAGACGCGACGCCCACGAACGACGACGACGTCTCCAAAAACAACAATAACAAGACCGATACTTTGTAACAAAACAAAAAACACCAAACGTATTACTTAACGTGTATTTTTTTAATTTATTCAGCTTTTTTTACTCAACACAGCTTCGCGTTCTTACCATCCCCTATATAGAATATATATAGGGGGAGAATTGTTTGTTTTGTTTTTGTATTCGAATTTAATCAAATGTATCTTGAAGTTGTTTTGATGTATCGAAAAAGCTTTTCACACCGTGTAATTATTTTGATACGACGGATGTCTGAAGATTGGTTGGTTTGTTTGAATGGCCAATTCGTTGGAGAGAAGGTTGATGTATGTTGATTTAATAAATTTACTTGTGCTACTTAATTTATTTTCATAATTTTAGTAACCTTAATTATAATCTTTAAAAAAATGTTTTAATACAAACAGAAAATCTTGATTGATTGAATCAAAAATTAAGAGTCGAGAAATTTCGTTCAAATCAATAAGCAAAATTAAATACTTTTTGTAAGTTTTGTGCTTTATTTTTATGTTCAAAATAAATATTTTCGAGCCATTTGGCAGTTTACGTCTATATATGTTGTTTAAAATCCAATTTTGATTCTATTCATTGTTAAATCTTAGTTTTTTTTAATGAAACTTTCCTAATATTCGCATTTTGAAAAACCCCAAATTTTCCTTGTATAAATTTGAAGAGCTGGTAAAAATAAATTCACCGAAATAAATTATTTTTCGATGATTACACTGGACTTTCATGTATTTAGGCTTCAGTTGTTCTTTCTTTAAAAAAATACTGGAAATTATTTTTCATTCATTAAATAATTTCTTAACTGAAATCTTCACACGTCATGTATACATAAATGACGAAACCTAACCTGGTTCAGTTTACTATTATTAGCCAAAGCACTCTTGATCCTCTAATATTGACTTTATTTATATTGAGTACTTCAATAAATCATTGTGATGAAAAAAAAAACAAATGATATTTTAAATAGTTTCACACATATGATAGCAAAAACAAACACGATTGACACACTTTGCTGCCTATCAGCGATATTGCACTGCAATAAATATAAATAATTATCTAAAATTATTATCATTGTAAACAATAATAAACGTTTTTCGTTTTATTTATGCTCAAAAAACTGAAAAACAATTGAATTTCGAATTTCGTTTTTTCGTCTTATTTACATCTATTTAAAGAGTAGATTATTTTCTGAAAGAATTATCTAAATCTGAGCTTTGGATGAAGAATTACTGTCTAAAAACTGGAAAACAATTGAAGATCGAATTTCGCTTTTTCGTCTTATTTGCATCTATTTGATGAGTAGAATTTTCTGAAAGAATAATCTAAATATGAATGTTGGATTAGGAGATATGCTCAAAAAACTGAAAAACAATTGAATTTCGAATTTTGTTTTTTCGCCTTGCTTACATCTATTTAAAGAGTAGATTGATTTTCTGAAAGAATTATCTAAATCTGAGCTTTGGATGAAGAGTTACAGTCTAAAAACTGGAAAACAATTGAAGATCGAATTTCGCTTTTTCGTCTTATTTGCATCTATTTGATGAGTAGAATAATTTTCTGAAAGAATAATTTAAATATGAATGTTGGATTAGGAGATGTTACGGCCTTGCCTGCACGGGGTGCATGGACCGTAACGAATTTACATTTTATTGAGGGCAGCGAGTGTACGGCCAGTACCGGCTTAAAATCCTTCCTCGAATTTTAGGTTATTGCTAGAATAAATCATTCTAAGAATTGTAAATTTAAACTCTATTTTTATTATGTGTTTGTGCGCGTCGTACCGTCCGTGGGCCATAAAGGGCTTAGCTGGTATTTTCAACATCTGGAAGCCACCCGAAGACGTGCGATGGATGTTTTGGCAACACCGTGCAGAAGAAAGTTTATGCAGCCAATCATCCTCTTTTGCAGACCACCACCTACCCTTGGAGTAACAAACTCCACCCCTTTACGTGGAGTGCAGAAACCAGCGCTCGAAAAGGAAGAACATATCCGTTTTAACCATCAACAAACGAACACCACCGGCTCTTACGAATTTTAATTGTAAATTTTTGTAAAGTTTTCGTTATCAATATATTTATTAATTTAAATGTGCGTTTTAACATAACGACGTCACATTTTTGGTCCTTCGAAACCGTGATCCAAGAGTTTTTTGGATCGAACTACGTCGTCGAGTAAACATAAAACTCGACGAAATATCAATATCATTATCAACGACAGGAGAGTGAGAGTACATCGAAGTCGAAGTGCATCACGAAACCTTGTCGGTGTCCAGGAGAAGCAGTGTCGTCGCAGAATAAGGAAGCAGCAGACGCCCTCCGGTCACACCATCATCGTCATAGAGCCGCAGTCGTACCTGGAGAAGCAGCGTCGCCGTATCCAAAGGGAGCCGCAGACGCCCTCAGGTCGAATCATCATCAAAATACAGGACAAGAGTAAGCGGAGGAAGCCCCAAGTCGCAGTGCCCAGCAGCAAGACGCAAAGGTAGGCCTTCCCTTGTTCCTAATTTTCATTTGTATCCCTTTTTTATTATGGCAGAACCTCAGCTGTCTAAAGAGAGCGAACGAGCTCTTCGTACGTTAAACAAGCATCGCGCACTAATAGAGTTAAATATCGCTAATATTTCAAACGACTTAAATTCAGAGTCAGTAGATGCAGAATTAAATTTAGAATTAATCAATTCAGTTTTAAACTCAATCGACAATTTGGCCAAGGAAGAACTCGCTAACGTTGATGACGATTTTCCCCAATTATTCAATACAGCCTTTGGTTTAAAAAGAACAGTCATTAAATTAAAGCAAAATGTTTTAAAATTGTTAAATAAACAAATTAGCACTGATTCACCTGTTAGTAGCGTTCCTAGTTTTGCTGCGCAAGTCAAACTGCCAGATATTCAGTTACCATCATTCAGTGGTGATTATCGCGAGTGGTATGCATTTAAAGATAGTTTTAATTCATTAATTGGAAATAATTCAAATTTGTCTAACTTGCAAAAGTTCCAATACTTAAAGTCATCTCTTAAAGGGGACGCAGCAAGAACGATTCAAAGTCTAGAAATCACTCAATTAAATTATGAGATTGCCCTGCAACTGTTGCGCGATAATTTTGAGAATAAACGCTTAATTGTATATAGTCACATACAAGCCCTGTTCAATATGCCTCATATTAAAAAGGAAACGAGCTCCGATTACCGTGATTTACTTAACGCCATTGTGCAAAATACGCGCGCACTTAAATCGTTAGATCGTCCGGTCGACGCTACAGAAGATTGGTTGATCCATTTAATATTAACTCACTGTCCACAGTCACTTCGTGTAGAGTGGGAAAATCAATTATCATCAAATTCAGAAATGCCCACATTTGACGATTTACATTCATTTTTATCTAAGAAGTGTCAAACCTTACAATCAGTTGATAGTCCCATCGATAACTCTAAATTAAAGTCATTTAATTCAAATAGTTCCGCTTCATGTTTTTTATGTTCACAAGCACATCAAATTTTTAGTTGCGATAAATTTCGCGCACTAGAAGCCCCAAAACGGCTTGAATTAGTCCGATCAAAGCGGTTGTGTCGTAATTGTTTAAGGGCAGGACATAACACTATTGACTGTAAATCGACAATGCAATGCAAAAAATGTAACAAGCGGCATAATACCTTGTTACACTTAACACCATTTGAACACCAACCACAGCCGTCAAACAGTAGTCTGCATATTAATAACGCGAGCAACGAAACAGTTTTGTTATCTACGTGTGTAATTAAGGTTACTGACAATAGGCATAAAAACCATGAAATTAGAGCCTTATTAGATTCTGGATCACAAGTAAATCTAATAACGGAAACGATTGTTAAAAAATTAAAATTGCAATCATATAACACAGACCAAACAATTTTCGGAGTAGGTTCGAGTAGTTGTCCCACGCAAACTTACGTAGATGTTAGTTTAGGTTCAAGGGTTAGTGATTTTAATTCAAAGGTTCGTTGTTTTGCAGTAAATAAAATCACAAATCAACTTCCAAACGAATACATAAACCCTAATAAAATCGAGATACCAAAGGGTATTCAACTGGCAGATCCACAATTTTATAAGCCGGCAGACATAGATATGTTGTTAGGAGTCGAGCTTTTCTACAATTTATTAAGATCTGAGCGAATTTCCATTAATAATAACAAGCTTGTCTTGCAAAATACGGAGATGGGATGGGTAATTAGTGGTAGGGTGCCTTATGCACAACCAAACTCAAATTTAAGCTGTCATTCGGTTACATATTCAGAATTAAATTCAAATATTAAGCGATTTTGGGAGTTAGAAAATATTGAGCCAGCAGTTACATTAAAATCAAAAGAAGAAGTACAATGCGAAGAACATTTTTGTAAATCTGTAAAACGGGATGTAGATGGGCGTTTTATTGTCGCGCTACCGTGGAAAACCAGTCCTTCTTCGTTAGGGGATTCTTACGGGAGTGCGAGAAAACGATTTTTCAATTTGGAAAACAAACTCCAGCGAAACTCAGAATTGCGACAACAATATATTTTATTTATGAATGAATATATTAATTTGGGACACATGAAGCAGATTCCGTTTCCGAGGGATTATAGCGGTTATTATTTACCCCATCACTGCGTGATTAAAAATGCTAGTTTGACGACAAAGCTTCGCGTTGTTTTTGATGCAAGTGCAAAATCTTATACCAAAATATCACTCAATGATTTGTTGCTAATTGGTCCCACCTTGCAAGACGATTTATTCGACATTTTAGTTAGATTTCGCACACACGAATATGTTATTACAGCCGATATCCAGATGATGTACCGGCAAGTTAAGTTATGTGAGTCTGATTGCAAGTATCAACAAATTTTATGGCGTCAATCGCCAAATCAACCCATTCAAATATTTCAATTGCAAACAGTCACATACGGAACATGTTGTGCTGCATATTTAGCGGTTCGGTGCTTGCAAGAACTCGCAAAGGAAACACCCGATCAGATAACATCTCAAGTGATTATTCATGATTTTTATATGGATGATGTTTTAACTGGAGCACCCACTATAGAGGCAGCGCGACAGTTACGCGATTCTTTAGCGAAAACGCTGTCAAAGGGTGGGTTTTCATTACGCAAATGGGCAGCTAATAATAGGCAGATAGTTTGCGATTTAGATAATTCACAAGTCCGTAATCATGTATTAAATCTCTCTCCCGACGAACAAATTAAGGCCTTAGGTGTTCAGTGGAACCCGGTTAGTGACAGTATTGAATACAATTCATTTCATTTTAATTCTGCGAGCACAACAAAGCGAACTATATTATCAGAAATATCGAAATACTTTGACCCTTTAGGTCTATTAGGTCCGGTAATTATAGTAGCTAAACTTCTGCTTCAAAGGGTATGGAAAGAACAATTAAAATGGGACGAACCTGTTCCTCAAAATATATTAAGCTCTTGGTTACAATTACGTGCTGAATTATCTGCTATGGATACAATTGCGACTGCGCGAAAGGCAAAATCATCCCCAAATGCAACTGTCGAAATTCATGCATTTGGCGATGCCAGTATGGAAGCATATGGATCCGCAGTATATTTAAAATCAATAGAACCAAACGGTGCAAGTTCTTCTATACTATTGTGCGCAAAGTCGCGAGTAGCACCGGTTAAGTCAATAAGTTTACCTCGACTGGAGTTATGCGCTGCGGTTCTTACTGTCAATCTTGTCGAGCGAGTAAAAACAGCATTACGAGTGCAGATATCTAAGTGCTACTATTATTCCGACTCAACCATTGTTTTGTCATGGCTAAACTCGGAGGCCAGTAGATTTAAACAATTCGTGTCACATAGGGTTGGCGAAATACAGAGACTTAGTAATATAAATTATTGGCAACACGTTAGCTCCAGCGATAATCCTGCTGATATTATCTCTCGAGGTGCCCTGCCTTCCGAACTCACCAATAACAATTTATGGTGGCATGGTCCTGAATTTTTAAAATACGAATCAAGATGCCCGCCATTTACCTCAAATGTGCAGTACAGCACAGAAAATCGAACATTAATTATTACTGGTGCAGGCTCAAAACCAAATCTACCCTGGTTAAATAAATTTTCAAGGTTTAATAAATTAATTCGTGTCACAGCTTGGGTTCAACGTTTCAAGCACAATTGTTTAAATAAGAATAATAGGACAACAGGCGAACTTAGTACCGATGAATTAAATAAGGCAGAAACTGTTATAATAAGGGCAGTTCAATTTGAGACATTTTCAAAGGAATTTAGATTATTAAAAAATGATCATTCTATAGACTCACATAGTTCACTTGTGCAATTAAACCCATTTTTAGACGAATTTGAAATAATGCGTGTTGGTGGTAGATTAAGATACTCTAAATTAGCATATGATTCAAAATATCCAATAGTACTGCCAAAATCTAGTTTTTTAACAGAATTGATAATCCGTCACTACCATTGTAAAAATTTGCATATAGGACCTCAGGGAACATTAGCGTGCATTCGCACAAAATATTGGCCCATATCAGGCCGAAATACTGTGAGGCGCATTATTCGCGAATGTGTCACTTGTTTCAAATCAAATCCTAGATCGTCAGAACCAATTATGGGCAATTTACCGGAGTGTCGTGCAGAGCAGGTACGACCTTTCAGTAAAACAGGTGTCGATTACGGTGGCCCGTTCATGATTAGGGAGGGTAAACGTAAAACGGCTAAATTAATTAAGGTGTATATTGCGCTTTTTATTTGTATGTCAACAAAGGCAGTGCATCTCGAAATTGTGAGTGATTTAACAACAGACTCATTTTTGGCAGCGTTCCGAAGATTCATTTCTCGTCGAGGTGTAATAACAGACCTATATAGCGATAACGCAACTACGTTTGTGGGGGCTAATAACGAAATTAAAAAATTGTACAATTTTTTGCTTGAACAACAAAATAAAATAAAGGCTGAACTAAGTGAATACAGGATAAATTGGCATTTTATACCACCCCGCGCACCTCATTTTGGTGGCTTATGGGAGGCGGGCATTAAATCTACAAAAAGACATTTATATAAAACAGCTACCAATGCAAGTTTAACGTACGAAGAGTTCTGGACGTTATTAGTTCAGATTGAAGCCATACTAAATTCCAGGCCCCTTTGTCCTCTGTCCAATGACCCAAATGATTTATCCTTCCTCACACCCGGCCACTTCCTAGTTGGAGGCAATTTAAAGGCTCTTCCGGAACCAAATTTGGAAGAAATCAATATGGGCCGACTCTCACGTTGGCAGCTGGTGCAGCGCATCCAACAGCATTTTTGGGCCAGATGGCACAAAGAGTATTTACAAGAGCTGCAGAATCGTCGAAAATGGAAGCAGTCGAGAGGTCAACCATTGGAAGTTGGGCAGCTTGTTCTGATTCACGAGGATAATGCACCTCCAAGTCGATGGCGTGTAGGACGCATTGAGACAATTCATACTGGAAGTGATGGTGTGGTGCGGTCAGCGACAATTAAAACAAGTGGTAGTGTTGTGCGTCCAACAATAAAGCTTAGTGCCTTTCCGCATAAGAACTGATTATTTCGATTAATTGTTTATTAATTATATTTTATTTTATGTATATATTTGTATTGCTATTATTGATCATAACTTCGAATTAATTTTTTTGAAATTAACTAATTTCAACGGGGGGAGGATGTTACGGCCTTGCCTGCACGGGGTGCATGGACCGTAACGAATTTACATTTTATTGAGGGCAGCGAGTGTACGGCCAGTACCGGCTTAAAATCCTTCCTCGAATTTTAGGTTATTGCTAGAATAAATCATTCTAAGAATTGTAAATTTAAACTCTATTTTTATTATGTGTTTGTGCGCGTCGTACCGTCCGTGGGCCATAAAGGGCTTAGCTGGTATTTTCAACATCTGGAAGCCACCCGAAGACGTGCGATGGATGTTTTGGCAACACCGTGCAGAAGAAAGTTTATGCAGCCAATCATCCTCTTTTGCAGACCACCACCTACCCTTGGAGTAACAAACTCCACCCCTTTACGTGGAGTGCAGAAACCAGCGCTCGAAAAGGAAGAACATATCCGTTTTAACCATCAACAAACGAACACCACCGGCTCTTACGAATTTTAATTGTAAATTTTTGTAAAGTTTTCGTTATCAATATATTTATTAATTTAAATGTGCGTTTTAACATAACGACGTCACAGGAGATGTGCTCAAAAAACTGAAAAACAATTGAATTTAGAATGTCGTTTTTCGTCTTATTTACATCTTCTTAAAGAGTAGATTGATTTTCTGCAATAATTATCTAAATCTGAGCATTGGATGAAGAGTTATGGTCTAAAAACTGGAAAATAATTGAAGATCGAATTTCGCTTTTTCATCTTATTTTCATCTATTTGATGAGTAGAATAATTTTCTGAAAGAATAATTTAAATATGAATGTTGGATTAGGAGATGTGCTCAAAAAACTGAAAAACAATTGAACTTCGAATGTCGTTTTTCGTCTTATTTACATCTTCTTAAAGAGTAGATTGATTTTCTGCAATAATTATCTAAATCTGAGCATTGGATGAAGAGTTATGGTCTAAAAACTGGAAAACAATTGAAGATCGAATTTCGTCTTATTTGTATCTATTTGATGAGTAGAATAATTTTCTGAAAGAATAATTTAAATATGAATGTTGGATTGGGAGATATGCTCAAAAAACTGAAAAACAATTGAATTTCGAATTTCGTTTTTTCGTGTTGCTTACATCTATTTAAAGAGTAGATTGATTTTCTGAAAGAATTATGTAAATCTGAGCATTGGATGAAGAGTTACGGTCTAAAAACTGGAAAACAATTGAAGATCGAATTTCGCTTTTTCGTCTTATTTGCGTCTATTTGATGAGTAGAATAATTTTCTGAAAGAATAATTTAAGTATGAATGTTGGATTAGGGGATATGCTCAGAAAACTAAAAAACAATTGAATTTCGAATTTCGTTTTTTCTTCTTATTTACATCTATTTAAAGAGTAGATTGATTTTCTGAAAGAATTATGTAAATCTGAGCATTGGATGAAGAGTTACGGTCTAAAAACTGGAAAACAATTGAAGATCGAATTTCGCTTTTTCATCTTATTTACATCTATTTGATGAGTAGAATAATTTTCTGGACGAATTTTCTAAATCTAAGTATCGGATCAGGAGTTATGCTAAAAAAAAAACTAAGAAACAATTGACGTTAGAATTTTGTTTTTTTTCGAATTAAACATCGTTTTTATTATTATTATACAATTATTAACCCTAAAAATTAGTGTAATCTAACCTTAAATAACCTCATTTTATGCTTCATACGAAATCACCAATAATTGTAATTAACGAATTACCTCAAGGTGAAATTAAAACATTATTTCAACAATCAAACGACTGATACGCAAAATTAAGAAACCACGAAAATTCAAGGACTTTTAAATTGCAAGCAGTTATTTCTCATTACGTCACCACCTGCACTTATTAGAAATTTGTGGGATTATTTATACGAGCAATAAATGCATTATTATTTTAGGGTACGAAATTTTATGAAAAGCTTCTCAACACAAATCCGACATCAAATAAAAACGTAAGCTTACAATTTCAGTTTAAAATCTTTACAAATTTTTGAGATACAATCACATTACAACATTTTTTTGGCCTCGGTCAGCTCATGGATTTCAAAAATTGCAGTTAGACACCTTCAATACATATATATACATATATATATATATATATATTTTCGTTAAAATTTCGGATTTGAAAAATAACATCACTTCGCATAATGAAAGTAATGATTTATATAATTATAATAAAACCACCTCATTAAAATAAACTTGCAACGGTTTCTGTTTCATTCATCATCGTTATATTTGTATGACCCAAATATATTAACAATAACGTTTACGATAGTTTGCACGCAAAGGTTTATAAAAAAAATGATGGCAGTGTAACCGATAAAGTCCGGCAGTTCGTTCACATTTAATCTGTTTAGCAAATTAAAAAAAAATACGCAAAGGTGATTAATTACACGGCACATTAATTTTCATCTATTTATAAATCCTCCATCTCCAATAAATTAAGCCAATCTAATTTTAATCAATCGGGTTATATGTGGAAATCATAGCGAACTAATAAAATTGCTAAAATGAATATGTAAAAAATAGTTACATTATATTAGAAAAAAAACTATTGAAAATTCACAATATAAAAAACTTCTGTAACTTTATATTTTTTTATATTGTGAATTTTCAATAGCTTTTGTTTCTAATATAATATAACTTTTTTTTTTACATATTCATTTTAGCAACTTTAATTCACTATGATTTCCACATAAAACATAAAAAACATAACAAAATTTCGCGAATTTCCAATAATTTTTTTTTCTGATAAATTATAAGTTAATTTTTCTTAAATTTTCAATTGTTTTTCTTAATTGCAAAATTTCATTTACTTTTTCCCAATTTGGAAACATATTTTAAAGTATTTTTAGGAAGTGTATACTTTTTTTATTATTTCAAGAAAATTTTGAATTTTTTACATACTATTTAAAATAAATTTTCTTGTTCATATTTTTAACTGTTTTTTGTCATATTTTCAACTGCTTATTATAAAGTTTCATTTGCTTTTTACAGTTTTGAACTATTTAAAATAATGAAAAAATAATAATTATAAGCATTAAACAATAATAAAAGAAATAATTATTCAAAAACAAACAATTAAAAGAAAACCAGAAAAGTCAAAATGTATTAATGTATTAATTTTGACAGATTAATACATTAACACATCATTCATTATTTATCATTTTAATGTAAATATGTACAAAATTTGTCAATAAATATATGTTACTACTCAAAATCTTTTTGTTATTGACAATGTTCACCTTCTCAACGAAATATACATTTAACGTTTAATAAACAAGTGAAATAAATAGGAATAAACTGAGTTTTATTTTCATTTCAAAAACAGTTGGCAAATGTCAATAAAAACTTAAATGGCCTGCTAATTACAAAAAAAAAATGAACAACGAAAATCTATTTGGAATATTAAAAAAAAACTAGTCACATAAAAAATCCATTATAAAACAGATACATATTTTAAAAAGTTCTACAATTATAAAACTAAATGAAAAATTGTTAGAAATAGTTGACAAACAAAAAACATTTAAAATGGCTGACAAAAAATACACAAATCAAAAATTAAAGAAAAAGAGGCAATAACTAAACAAAACAAAACTAAAAAAACAATTCGAGATTTAATTTAAACTATTGTTAAAAGGAAAACAAGTGTCATTGTACAAAAAAAAACAAAAAAAAAAAAAACAAGTACTAAGTAAAGTCAAAAACAATCGATAAATCTGGAAAAAACAATTCACCTAAAATGACTAGTTACCCAAAACAAAAACAATTGAAGAATGAAATTTTCAGAAAAATAATTTAAAAAATAACAAGAAACAATAATAAAACGGATAAATATAAAAAAAAAACAATTATAAAAAATCAGAAAAGTCAGAAACAGTTGATAAATGTCAAATGTCTATTAAACTAAAATAGCTGACTTGCATAAAAACAATTGGAAACTCAAAATTTATATTAAAAAATAAATAAGAAAAAAATCAAATAATAGAAAAACAAAAAATAATTGACAATATATCTTAAACCATAGTCAAATTCAAAAAAAAAAAACTTTTAAAATGGATAAATATCAAAACAGTGCTTAAAACAATTATTAAACAAAATTAGAAAATTGTAAAAACAGCTGACAAACAAAAAATCTAAGAAGGTCGACTAATTGCAAAAAAAAAACAAATAATTATAAAAAATCAGTAAAGTCAGAAACAGTTAATAAATATCAAAAAATAAGCTAATGACTTCTGACTTGCAAAAAAAAAAACAATTGTACAATCAAAATTTATGACAAAAAAATAAGAGAAAATTAAATAGCCAAACTAAAAACAATTGACAATTACAGTCAAAATAACAATATATATAATATATATATTAAAAAGTAGATAAATATTAGAACGGTGCAAAAGAAATAATTATAAAACAAAATCAGAAAATAGTAAAAACCGTTGACAAACAAAAAAATCTGAAATGGCTGCTTATTACAAAAAAAAAAAAAACAAATAAATTTAAAGAAACGATTATAAAAAACAAGAAAGTCAGAAAGAGTTGACGAATGTCAAAAAAATTAAGCTAAAATGGCTGACTAGCAAAAAAAACAACCGAACAATTAAAATTTATTACAAAACAATTATTAAACAAAATCAGAAAATAGTAAAGTTTAAAATAGACTCTGGTGTCGCACAGGGTTCAACACTGGGCCCTCTTATCTTTTTACTCTACATTAATGATATAGTCGAACATGTAACTGACGGATATATGGTCAATTTTGCCGATGACACGGCTGTTATTGTGTCTGGAAAAACGCAAACAGAACTTCTAAATAAAATTGATTCAGTTACAAATGAAATGACGGCATGGTGCAACAAAAATAATTTGCTTTTAAATGCTGATAAAACAATTAAACTGCAGTTCTTCAATAGAAAACCTGTAATAAATCGTTTACAACAAGAAGTATTAACTGTAAAATTTTTGGGATGCTTTGTAGATGAAAGACTGTCATGGAAGCAACATATTGACCATATATCTGCTAAGATGAACAGCGCTTATTATGCAATTTTCAAATTGAAAAACTCACTCAGTTTAGGATCACTACTAAATGTGTATTACTCATTAGCATATCCACACTTGACTTACCATATTATTTCCTGGGGGAGGGCAGATATTAGTAGACTAATTGTTTCCCAAAAGCGACTAATCCGTCTTATATTTAATATCAAAAGAATGGATACATGCAGAGATACTTTTCGTGCCTATAATATACTCACCCTGTCATGTATATTTATTTATAAATGTGCTGTTTATGTACATAATAACAGTGAATTATTCAAGCAAAATAAGGACACACATAACTATCATACTAGAAATAAAGAGTTATATAGAATCACACTTCATAAGACAACTTTGTATGAGAAATCCGGTAAATACTCATGCTTAATTATATACAATAAATTACCAAATTACATTAAAGCTATTGCTAAACTAAATTCTTTCAAATTTCATTTAAAAAAGTTTCTCATACAAAAGTGCTACTATAGTTTTAATGAGTTCATGTCGGACACGATATAATTTTTTTTAATTGTATGTAATCTGTACTGTAATACTGTGTATCGTACTTCTTATGATATTTTTTGTTATTGTATTGACAACTGTATTTGTATATGCGTATGTATTTTAATTTTAACTTAAATGTATCTACACAGTATTTCTTTCTTTTTAAATTTTGACGTTTATATCTATCAAATGTATATGTGCTATGCTGTACTGTGCATTGTAAACGATGGCTAAGTAAGTAAAATAAATAAATAAATAAATAAAATAAATAAATAAAAACACTTGCAAACAAAAATCTAAAATGGCTGCTAATTACAAAAAAAAAAAACAGATAAATTAAAAAAAAAAAACAATTATGAAAAAATCAGGAAAGTCAGAAAGAGTTGATAAATGTCAAACAAATTAAGCTAAAATAGCTGACTAGCAAAAAAAACAACCGAACAATTAAAATGTATTACAAAACAATTATTAAACAAAATCAGAAAATAGTAAAAACACAAATGGCTGCTAATTACAAAAAAAAGATAAATTAAAAAAAACAATCCAAATTAATTACAAAAAAGAAAAACAAATAATATCCAAACTAAAAACAATTGACAATTTATCTTAAACTATAGTCAAAGTTCAAAGAAAGTCATTAGAGAATTCATAAATATTGAAACACTGGTAAAAAAATTACCACAAAAGAAGATGAAGAAAATAATAGGAAATTTAAAAAAAAGAGATAATATCAAAACAAAAAACAATTGGATAATAAAATCTATTAATCCTTTAGTTCGTTGTAGAAAATGAACTAATAATTTAAAATACGAAAAAATTTCATTCATTGTTGATTCACGAAATTTGTTAAAAATTATTAAAAAACAATTGAGCATTTATTTTAAACTATTTTCAAAAAAAAGAAAAAATGCTACTATAAAATAGATAAATATTAAAACATAAAAAAACTACTCGATTAAAATGACCGACTAATTAACAGAAAAAGAAAAAAACAATGTATAAACAACTGCAATTGTTTTACTTTCATCTTTTTCATGGCCACCCTTTTGTTATTTAGAATAAAACTTAAAATGAATATAACACACTTATTTTTAGAAATAACTATGTCATATGTGATATTGGATTAAAGAGCAAAAAATTAACTTTTGAATGAGGCCATAGCCAACTATAGTTTCCATTTAAAAAAATGTAAGTTTGCGTCATATCTCGAAAAATAATGGCGATAAAAATTTTCGGATTATTTTTTATTAATCGGCATAAAACTATCTAAAACTTTGTCATTTACAGTTTTTTTTTTTCTATCTGTTATAATAACCGAGATATATTGATTTGAAAAAATGACACTTTTTACTTTTTTCAAAATATCTACCCTTGACTTTTTTGAATACTTTTAAAGTGGAATTTTATTAGTCTCGTAAATCTACACTTCTTTCCCCATTTAACCGTTTCTCTATCTCTTATAGTTTTCGAGATCCCCATAGAGAACATTTAAAAAAACTCACCCTGTACAAAAAAACTCAATCAACAATTTATCTTGCTAAACACTAATCCAAAAAAAGGAAATAGTTAAAAACAACAGTTTATAAATAATAAAATAAAAAATATGGAACTAAGGTGGATTGCTCAAAAATAAATGAGTAATCAAAATTTACTAAAAATTTTACATCTTAATTATAAAAAAAAAACAAGCGGCGACTTGGTTGAATGCACATAACATGCGTTATAAATTTCCTTCAAATGTGCGGGAAAAAAAAAAAACAATTGAAATTGAACTTAATCATTAAAAAAAATTGTTAAATAAATAATCGAAAACAAATTAAATTACATTGAGAAAGTCTGACCATCAATATATTGTTTTTTTTTTAAATCATTAACCTTAGTGTCTCCGATTGTGTACAGACAGTATAAAACATTATATCTTTATTGTTGACTAAATTTGTGGATCTGGGAGATAATATTTCCACAGAAGAGTGAATGAATATTAAACGATTAATATTGTTTCCATGAAATGCCGAAAAAGGTAAAGAAGAGCGCGTTAAGTGTGTAATGGTGCGCGACACTTTTCACAGAGAACGTTGTTATCAGCTTCAAATACCTGATCCAGGTTTCGATGATATAAGATATAAAGTTAGCGATCTCTCCTCATCTCTGGTAGCAAACGATTTTCTTTCATAGTAGAAAAAATATTTTTATCTCATGATTAAAACAATGCCACTTACTTTCATTAAATAAAATATATATTCGAGCAGAAAAAATAATTTTAATCTAAACGAGAAATTTTCTAACCTCACTTTTTTTTCATTTCCAATAGTTTTCAATTTCACTGATACATAACTTTTATCTAATAGATATGTGTTACTCAACAAAGACAGTGAATCAAATTATTCGATAATTGTAGACACTTAAATACTATAACTTACCTCCATAACCAAATAAACATTGTGGACAGATTCTTTACAGTCGAGGAGAGCGACAACATTCTCGTGATGCAGCTCTGTAAGTTCCTGAAATTGATTAATAATAATAATTAATATTTTCTGTATATAAAATGACTGTGATACATGATATACTTGAAGAAAACTTATTGTAACAACTAAAAAAAAAAATTGTTTATATATCGATGCCATTATTATTTTCAAGGCACTCTTTACAAAAAAGGGTTATAACCTATAAATAAATAAATTAAAATATTAATTCATTCATAAACATCCCCTTTCTTTTTACCGGCTTGGTCAGTGTAAGGGTCTATTAATCAATTGTCTCTTATTTATGTTTTTTTCTTTTTTTAATAAAAAAGTTAATAATTTTCATTATGTTGATATACCAAAAAGTGTTCTTCTCTAAAATTAAAACAAAAACAAATAATAGCCAAATAAATATTTGACAGTTTAGCTTAAATTATAGTCAAATTTTTAAATCATTATTTTCATTAAAGAATTGATAAATATTGAAACAGTGGTAAAAAAAAGTAAAAACAATTGACAACAACAAAAAAATCTAAAATGGGTGACCAAAAATAAAAGAAAACATTTTAAAGTGTGTACTCATCTAAAGTTAAAGAATAAAGACATTAAATTATTGCATCCCTGTCAATAAGAGCTGCAAACCGGTTATGATTTTGGAACACAACAATGAACACAGGGAAACAGAATTTTATGGAGTTTTATCTTAAATACATTCTCTAAAAAAAAAAAATGATTTAAACTGTAAATTCTGTGAGATAAATTTTTGTAATTATTATGTATTAACTGAAGATTTTATATATTTAATATTAACAGCACCTTTAGTTTCATAATGATGAGCACTTGATCGAAACTATACTATAGTCAATAAATAAAACTAAAATTAACAAAGGAAATTGTCTTGTTTTATATCATCGACAGGAGTCAAGTGAAAAAAGTATAAATAAATAAATCTCTTGGGATTTTCTTAAATATTAATAACAGTTTTAATTTTTGTCAAAACCATTTCGGACTCCTTCATTAATGAGTGTTTTATATTTATAATACAAAAGTTGTTATGATCATTTATGAACATTTTCTATATGAATTTATCAAGATTCCTAATTAGAAGTTTTAAACATTATTATTACATTTAATTACATGAAATCATCACGATGGTTGAGATTACTTTTTATTGCACGAGAAAATAATGCCAATATCAGAACTGTAATGAATCATATTACCCTTACAGATTATTACAACATTTTATGCAAAGAGGTAACTAAAAATCATACTATTAATTTAATCTACAAAAATAGTAAAGGATTTTAAATAAGGGAGTCCGAAGTGGTCCAGGTATTCACTGATACAGCCAATCTGTAGCTTCGAGCACGGTCGTAGATATTCAATATTTATATAGAATTTCTACAAAAAATAGCAATAATTGCCTAGATAAATAAATAGTTGTTTATAAATGAATAATTAATGTTTTTATTGTAATTTTTTAAACAATCTCCAGCTGAGTAGAAGCTTTATTTGCAATTTGCATATAAATTACGGACCGTTATATTCAATTCATACTTTAAATAATTTTTTTGTTGTTTAATTCACACATTATTATTCACACCGGGGTTACATAAACAATAGAACGGATTAATAAAACAAGGCCACTTGTATAATTAACCAATTCGGTGTAAGTACTCACTTTAAGAATTTTAATCTCCTTCCCCAGCAGATTCTGCGACTTGGCAAGACTTTTCTTGGTGATGCTCTTGATGGCTACGGTCAAGGATGGATTCTGCAAGCAACGGGAAGTGGCGTTAATTAGTTCAAGTACGGCAATTACGGGAAATTGTTGTTATTTTGACGACTAGCGTTGGCGAGGTGACTGACCTTCTTAAGCCTGCCTTTGAAGACGACGGCGAAGGCGCCGTGTCCGATGAGGTCCTTGCTGTTGTACTCGTAATCGCCGACACTCTCCATGGTAACTGGTCGCGGGGCCGCGGTGTGATCGCCGCCGTTTATTTAGTCCACGGCAATTTTGACACTTTTGTTGTTGCTGGAGAGCAGCGACTGCTACAGATCGATAGCACTTTAACGCGGTCCACGCACCGTTATCCTACATCTTGGCGGCCTGTCCACACGCGCACGTGTCCAATGCACATCGACGAACTTTGGTACTATCAAATAATGCTTTCAAATCGCAGCATTCGCAACATTATTTGGAAAATACGCAAGTGCTGTCAAACCGCCATCACAACAAAATATTGATTCTCCCTCTCGCTCTTGCCGGTATCACAGAGTTCTATAAGTAATCGCGCCATTATTTAAAATGTCATATTATTTTTAACCTCTGTTTTAATTGTTTGTAAGATATGATAAATTCAATTGTTATTGGATATTATCAGATCTTTTTTAACAGTTTTTAATCAAAAATAATTGACATTATTAAATGACTTGAATGTCAAAATATTAGATTTGTCATTTTCTAATTCAAGGGTTGTCAAATTATATTTCAATTTGTCAAAAATTACAGATTATATCAATCATTTTAAAATGACGTTATATAGTAAAAAAACCTGCTGAATCTATAATTGTGTCAAATATTAAAATTGTATGAAAATAATTGAGGCTGTCAAAACATACAAATGGGATTATTATTTTCATGGTAAATTATAATAAAAACAAACGTTTATTTAATTAAAATTTATATATTAACTAAAACTAAAATCAGTGCACATAAGCATTATTAACATCACCTCGATTGCAAACAATTCAATCGAGTTTCCTGCACTATGGCACACTTCTTCTTAATTTAACTTAATTTGATGAAAGCCTGAACTAATAAACTTGGTTACATTTCTTGAATATTGTCATATTAAAATATAGGTAGAGTGATCATAATAGTATTATGCCTATTAGTCAATTATTTAAAAAAAAAAGGATAACAATTCCTATTTTATTTCCTTCTCAGCTTGCTAAAAAAAAAAAGAAAAAAGAAGGTCGAGTTGAATTATTGTTATCGTTAAAGAGGTGTGTTTACTTACTGTCGCAGTGAGACTTCTTTGAGGCTTTTCGGTCTTGCAGTCCTTGGTTGTCTGCGTGGGCTGAAAATATTAATGTTTATTAATGATTACACTGAAAATTGATAGAAATAACGAAATTACTTTCTGAACAACGTAACATAAAATCATGTAAATTATCGAAGATTAAACGCTTGGAGTGGTTTCACAATTTATATTTGTTGTGAAACAACACCAAGCGTATAATTAACCTCTAATTAACATAAAAATGTTTCACCAAGGGTTAAGTGAGAATTTAATTCATCTTAACACAAGACTAAGTTATAATAGAAAAATTAAACTTACGGTGATGAAAGGATTTCCTGTGATGTTCTCAAACTACTACTGTTCTGCCTGCTTTTTCTACAAAAATAAAAATTATAAAAAATAAATGACTTGTTTGCTCGAAGTTGTTTTTGAGCATCTAAATTTAATGTTAATAAGAAGGTTAATTGGTTTTATTTCACTATTTTAAACCTTCTAATTAACATAAAAATGTTTCACTACAGGTTAAGTGAAAATTTAATTAATCGTCTAAATTTAATATTCTACAAGTGATATCAGGAAAGTAGTTCCTGTTTGCACAGTGTGGAGCGCAGGCGCCGGATGTGTGCTAACATGTTCTGTTGTATTTCAGCTGTCTGTGTGTAAAGTAACATCTCAATGGTATTGACTGTGTTGTTTATGTGAGTGCTTATGATATTCCAGAAAATATTTATTTATTTGATTAGATTTCTTAACGCAAGAAATGTGCGACCTTTGATATTCATCATCAATTAAAAGAAGTGTATGAAGAAAATGCTATGGATGAGTCGTTTGTTCAGCAGTAGAAAACCCAGAGAAAATCAGAAGGGGGCAGAGGGGACAATAGCTGTTTTAAATTCGCGACAGATGATACGTAAAATTAAGATGAGGGGCTCTAGAAAACAACATATTCTCAAAGTGGGGGGGTGAGCAAAATAAGGTTGAGAAACTATGATTTAGATAATGAAAAATCACATAGTAAAATGGCTGAATAAGCGATAGATGTATAGATGTCGCTACGTAAATTCATCCAGCAAATGACGATTTATGCTGGTTGATGACAGTTTGTTCTTTTTTCATGTAACTCAAGAAATAATTTCTCCAAATAAACCCCACTAATTATAAGTGAATAAAAAAACAAGTATTACAAATAATATCGTTAGTATCACCATTTTTTTCTCACTTGTGATATTCATTTCATTCATTTTCATTCATCTTTTTAATTAGCTTTTATATATATTTATAAAATAAAAATAATATACTCACCGAGGTGAAGAGGTTCTCATCCTAAGCCTTGTTGGTAAACTCCTACAAAAGACAAAAACAGATATACATAAAAACTAACTCACTGTAACATATATTATGAAAAGTAGGTTTAAACTCATGTTCTTGAGAGTTTAGGCAATGAAAATTAAACTTACGCAGGTGAAATGTCATTCGGCTTACTCTTTGATGATGTGTTTCTAAAAAAAAAAACAAAATAATAATACTAATTATCACAGCAAGCTATAATTATTAAAATTATTTAATAAAACAGTATTTATTTCATTAATATTATTGTTCGATATAAAAGTGAAATAACTGTAAGATAAAATAATAATTAGAAGCAATTGAATAATGATAATGTTCTAATTGTGATCGAAATATACCGGGTGACCCATTTTAATAAATCCACTGGAATATCTCGACACATATGCGTCCTACAAAAAAATGTCTCAAATAAAAGTTTGATGGTTTCGAAAGGGCCATCTGATCCTATACAAATTTTTTCACCCCCACCCTCCAGGGGGCCGGGCAGGGGGTCAACTTTTATATCTTAAATGGGAACCCTTATTTTTTATTGCAGGTTCGGATTCTACATAATAAAATATGAAGATTTTATTTGAACTTTTTTTTCGAATTCGTGATAGATGGCGCTGCAATCCACCTTCTCATTCGGTAAATAATCGGCCATTTCGGTTGATTGTCAGATAATGCAATTATCACGAGCCGTCGCATTTTTTGTGCGAACTGTCCGGAAAACTAATTCCAACTAAACAACATTTTTGGCAAATTGCTTGTTTTGATTTTCGTCAGAATGTTTGTTATAATTTTCGACAGACGGTTTGTTTCATTTTCCAGGAAGTAAACGGGGCGCGGTATAGCATCTTTTTGTCAACAATTTTGCTAGAATAACCAGCCATTCACTGGTGCATTGACCCTACGCGATAAGATGACGCACTCCATTTCAATGGCAAACAATTAAAAGTGACGATTTTATCGTCATTTTATTGTTTTTTGACTTGATTAATGTTATTTTTGCGATTGCAGCGCCATCTATCACGAATTCGAAAAAAAGTTCAAATGAAATCTTCATATTTTTTTATGTAGAATCCGAACCTGCAATAAAAAATAAGGGTTCCCATTTAAGATATAAAAGTTGACCCCCTGCCCCGCCTCCTGGAGGGTGGGGGTGAAAAAATTTGTATAGGATTAGATGGCCCTTTCGAAACCATCAAACTTTTATTTGGAACATTTTTTTGTAGGACGCATATGTGTCGAGATATTCCAGTGGATTTATTAAAATGGGTCACCCTGTATAACTAATGTTTAAATAAATAAGTGAAGTAAGGTACTCATAAAACTCACCGAAGTGAAGTAAGGAATAACTACAGTGTTAATTTATTATATTATTCAAAATACATAGATTAAAACCGTCATTAATACAATAATTTGGTTTCACTTTTAACTAGTTAGCAAAGTTGTATAAAAATGTAAAAATAAATTGTGAAGCAAGTAAAACCAAACGATTCCATAATTGTTAATTTATCTTATTAAATAAATAATTAAACTTACATTTTTGAGGAGATAGGCAACTTCTTCCGTGATGCCGCGTTTCTGTAAAAAAAAATAATATTAGGAATCATCTTTCCTAGGCCATTAAGAAAAAATAAACAACTTCTGCACTGATTTTAAAATTTAGTCACTTCCCTAATAGGCTTGAGATATCTCGGACACGCGAAAACTACTTTTAAAAATAATTGTACGGGAAGGGGTTAATTAATTAAATTCAGTGAAACAAACCAATTTAATTACCTCTAATTACCAATTAATTTCAATAACAAAAAAAGCTTGGCCATTTGATCAAGACTTTTGCACTGTTAGGAATTGTGATTCATCTTTTTTTAGTAGTAGTAGTAGTAGTGTTAGGCTATCGACCACGTGGTCCTTCCGCCATGTGTCATTTGTGTGTGTGTAAATGAGCTTGTTACTTTAAAGGATCGCCCCCGTCTTTTTTTTATTTAACTAATTAATTTTATTAAAACACGAAAATATTTTGTAAATTGTTAGTTCATTTTATATAAAATAAAGGACTTTTTAATACATTTTTATAATTTGATTCTATTTATTAGAATTAATCTTATCTAAACCAGTAACCAAAAACTTCATGACTTAATTAAAACGTTTGCACATTTGTCATATTTAAAGAAAGCTGTATATATTTACCTGGTGTGTTTAACTGGGGTGGTTGGAAACGTATTTTCCGTTGTATCATTTTGTACTGTTGAAATATTTGGCTCAAAAGGAGTCGACCTAAAAATATAAAATAAAGTATTAAATCAACGCATCACATGAAAAATAAATCCCGAAATAATCGTAAAGTGTAAAGCTGCGCAACGTGTACTCGTAGTACCAGGTAGAGCCGCTAGATGACACTTCTGGGACATTAAGGCTTGAGGTCATTACTTTGTATTAAATTTTTAAGGAAAATTAATAAACTACACTTAGTTATGATAACAACAAAGTATATATTTATTATTATTTTTTCTGAAAATGATTATAACTTCTATACTTATTACCGATCTACAATAGATCTGAAAAGGTCGCGGTGGATTAGGCGCTGGTGCCACCCATATAACATCTATTTATCTATCATCTATACTTATTAAAAAAATAAGGAAAAAATAGTAATAATAGTTAATAGTAAGTAAATCTAAATTAACAAACATATGTCTTGTTCTTTAATGTTGTCAGCGTTTGATTGGTGGTACATTTTGATTATGTATATATTATATTCTTAATTAAGTTTTTTTTTTCTGTGACTATGACTTCCTATCTTATGTATTATTTATTAATTTAAGAAGGGAATAAAGTGAAGTATGTTATTAAAAATAAATACACTTTTCACTTTGTTTTACCACAATAGCCATTTATTGAATGTTGAAACATAACGTTTAATGATGATCAGTGTACGATCGAAATCATAGTCACATTCAATAAATGTCTATTGTGGTAAAACAAAGCGAAAAGTGTATTATTTATTTTTAATATATGCCTGGTTATATAAAAATTCAAAATTAATAAAATAAAAATACTTACGTAGCCATGGATTGGCTCTTTCTTTGAGAAAAACCGGGCCTAAATTACAACAAAAACGTGTATCAGAATTAAACGGGAATATTGTATATTAAAAAGAGAAAAACTTACGATAACAACGTCCTGTTCGATAGTTCAAATGAATTCTTTTTTGAAGAGGCCTAGAAAAAAAATTACATTCACATATAAATACAGAAGAATAAACAAAATTCTTTGCACAGTACTTTTTTTTAGAAAAAAATGTGTGTATAATAAAATTGTATTGAAACACTAAAACTTTCTTCACAAATTGATTTTTACCTATAAATAATGTACTGCTTTTGTGGATTGTTCACTTTTGTAAATTTCTAATATTTTTAATTGTTTCACTGGGGGGACAAATATATTTTTAACACATTTTGAATCAGGAACTTTATCAAATGATAAATAAAACTTACTTTGTTAATATCACACATGGATATTAACAAAGTAAGTTTTATTTATCATTTGATAAAGTTCCTGATTCAAGATGTATCACAAAGTTATGGCTTCAAGCATCCAACATATTCTAGCAGATTTGTCAGATCCAACTCTTTTTACTTTTCCTATAGAGGGGAAGTATTGTTATAAATCACTTTCAGTTTTTTTTTTCGTAATTTTTTCAGCACTTATTTATTAGAGAAATTGTTTTTTATTTAAACAGAAGAATGTTGCAATTGTTTTTTATTATTTACAGCAAACTTTAAATGGTTTGTGACATTCGTCAAGTTTGTTTTTGTTTTAAATATCCAATTATAATAATTGATTTCTGAAGTGATATTCACTTGTTTCAGTACTTTTTAAAATTTCAAATATTCTCTGAAGTGAAATTGAATTATTTCAGTACTTTTAACAATTTGTTTAAATAATATTCGCTTGCAATTCAAGTAATTTCAATTATTTTCTGCTGAGATATTTAATTGTTTTGGCACATTGTTAACTTCAACTTTAGACATTTCATAATAAAATATATAAGTCCTTACGTTATAGAAAATTCACTAATAATTAGAAAAAACACGTAAATATTTCGTAAAATCTACAACAACGACATTTCATTAATCGTTAGTTTAAACTATAATATACCGAATATTAATTTTGATATAGCCTTATAAACTCTTTGATTATTTATTCTAGCGTACTCTTGACCTACCTCAATGTGTAAGTACAGTGACCTGTCGTACTTCCGACCTACCTTAACAAATTACGCATTGACCTAGGTCAGGAGTACGCTAGTTCAAGCGTACAATTTATTAATATAGAATGCTTAAGTATTTTAATTTATTTTTAGTTATAATTAACTATTTACTTAACGATATTTTTATCATTCACGTTATATTACTGAAAAATGCAGAAAATGGTTACGACACGATTTTTTTTAGTGTTGCAATGAAATCAAAAAACATTTTTTTTTTCTGAGTTCTCCCTGACCAATACGTTTTTCAATGATCTAATTGATTAAAAGTAGAAAATGTCAATTAAATTAACGCCATAATATGTACAATAATATCAATCAGCGCCATCTATTGAAGGTAAACAAATTTATTTTTAAAATAAGAGGAAAAATTGTTGTTTTTTTTGGAAAATTTCTACTGTTATATTAAATTGTTTCTCCTATAAAAATCTTTTTTTTCTGTTCCTGTGTTAAGAACTTAAAAGCGCTTTTAAAAGTTTCCTAGATAGCTTTTTAAACATTTTCTTTATAAATTATGTTTGTTTTCTTTATGTAAAATTTCAACTGATTTTAGGTAATTGTAAAAAAATTTCTAGGATTTTTTAACTGTCCTTAAACAAAATGTCATTTATTTTGCCTTTGGTTAAAAACTTTATTTTTTTATTCTTAACTGTTTTCTAACAAATTTCAATTGTTTCCTTTTTCGTAATTTTTTAAAACAATTGTTTATTAAAGAAATTGTTCTTTTTTATTACAAAAAAAAGTTTTTCTTAGGTAGATGAATTTTTCAATTGATTCTTTCGTTTTAAAATTTTAAACAGTTTTTTAACCCTTTCTCTTACTAAACTACTTTTATTTTTTTAATTTCAATTATTTTTAGGCATGTATAATAAATCTATAAGAAATATTTAACTGTTTTTAAACAAAATATCAATTGTCTTTTTTGGAAAAGTTTTTTATCTGTGATTAAATTTTTTTTTTAATTTCAACAAATTTCAATTCTTTTTTTGTGGTGATATTTTTTAACTATTGTTTATTAGATTAATTGGTTTTTCTTATTATAAAAAAAACTGACAAATTTCAATTCTTTCTTTATTAAAAAAAAAACTGTTTTATTAGGTAGAAGAATATTTCAATTGTATTGTTTTAAAATTTAAAAGCAAATTTTAAACGGTATTTTCTGGACAGTTTGTAACTCTTTTTCTTAGTAAATTATTTTTGTTTTCTTCATGTAAAATTTCAACTGTTTTTAGGTAAAAATCTTATTTTACTGTTTTCAAACAAAATACATATAATTTTTATTAGTTCTATATTTTACCTTTAGTTAAAACTATTCTGCGAAATAATACTAATTGCTGCCAATTGTTTATTGTAATTATTTTGCTAGCTTTAATTGTTGTTTAGTTGTTAGAGTAGTTTAATTAAGTTTGTTTTTGAATTTATTTTCCTCAATGTTGATTTATTTATATTATTTCTAATTTACGTAGGGTGAATCGCGTTAATAAAGTTATTATTATTGAGAGTGAATTTAAGATTTTTTTAAAATGTTTAAATCAGCTCCAATGAAACCAAAGTAAAACCTGAATAAGAGTGAACCAGTACGAATACAGGGTCTATTATGAAAGTAATGCGCATAATTTTATTGTGATGCGACTATCCAACGTAGGGGTGAAAAACGGGCCAGGAAATATGGTGAAGGGTCTGCCCTTCCAATGCAGCCGGTCTCTAGTTTGCTATGAGCAGCCTGAGTGGAAAGACGTGTCTCCTTGTTAGGTCTGTTTTTCGCAAAACGGGGCGATTAAGCGTTCACTTAAAAACAGCGATATATGATATGATTTTGTGTGCGGCGTGGAAAAAATGCAATCGAAACATTTCAGATGTTTCAAAAAAACCTTCAAGGATGTTCAAGACGTTCTAGGAGGGTCGGGAGGAGGTCCCAGTTTTTGATGTCGAACAACAAAAATGTCCAATTGTCCATTTTGTCAACTACAGGTGTTCAAGGGATTGAAACGACCAATCGCGCATGTTAGATCTGATATGAAAAAGACACGTTCAGACTCCAACATGACAATGCCCTCAGCTCCAATGAATTCATCGTTACTAATTTTCTGGCCAGGAGCAACCTCCAGCACACTACAGTCCCCGAGAGCTGAAAGGAAAGCATTGGAAGTCCGTCGAAGACATCCAAAAGCAAGTTACAACGTTTCTATCGAGCAGTTACAGGGTGCTTTCGAGCCATGGCAGATACGTTTCCGCGAGAAAGTATTTTAAAGAATTTTAAGCATTTGTTGCGGTACGATCAATAAATATATTTTTCCCTGAAAATGCGCATTACTTTTATAATGTACCCTGTATATACATTGTCCACTTTTGTTTTTAGATACATCAGAAATAAACATGCATTCCTCCATCAGTATTATAATTACTCACCTGCTCCGAATCAAAATTATCACTTAAATTATCTATCACCGTGCTCAGGCTCGGCGTCTGATTGTTGGCGATCGACGATTTACTAGAACTCGGCGAAACGACGCTGTCCGGCGAATTCGTCGCCACCGGAATACTCGTGTTGCTCCTCACGTTCCTCCTGCTCCTCTTCGTCACCATTTGCGGGCTCGTCGCTTGCAACGTTCCCGACGACGACTTCCTCTTCAAGGGGGCCGACTTGTCCGGGTGAAACGACGTTACGGTGATTTTAACCTTTTAAAAACAATAAGAACACGTTTTAATAGAAGAATAGAGAATAAAAAAGTCGGTGGTGGGACCATAGGAACTAGCGACAGCGAGAGTGCAGCGTCGTTAGTTCGGGTGAGTAGTTGGATGGGTGACCGGTACTATTCGCCGTTGAAATATAATTAAAATTTAGAGTGAGAAGTAACAAGCTCGCACACATATACACTAATAACACGACGGAATTTTTTAAAAACACAAAACATTTCTTAAGTGGTGAATACAACTTACTACAAGTGATTAATGAGAAACAAGTATATGATATAACTTACTTCGTTTAATTCATCTGGTGCCACCAAAGTTTTTTCTGGTGAGTTGCACGTTGTCGAGTTTAAACTGCTGCTTTCTTCTATTAGAGTGTTTAATCTGAAATATAATTTTTATTGATTTTACTTTACATGTCCACTTTAAAAAAAGTTAAAATACTTTTAGTACCATTTAAATTTACTTTATATAAGAGGAAAAATCAAAAACTATATATAAAAATGCTATTTCTGAAGTAAATTTAAGAATTACCAATCTTGGTTAAATTTTGACCTGTGAGTATTCTACAAGGTTCAACCAAAGAAGGTTATTTTTAATACATATATGCGGCAGATTTTAATTTAGATGGGAAGCTTGATAAATAAACTTCAGGGAGATTATTAATAAAAGTATAAAAATATCTACAATGTGCATTAAAAAAAAAAAACTGCTGAATGAAATTTTACTTTCTGTCAAATAAATTTCAATAATTTTAATTTATGTAAATCATCGTATTTATAATAAAAAATCATAGTAGAAAAAGTCCTAGAAAATTCACAAAAAAAAAGTGAGAGAAATTGTTGACAAATTAAGAAATGTTGAACAATTCTAAAATTCTATCAATTTGAAAGAAACATTAATGAGAAATCTACAAATTTGAAGGAGAAAATTCTGAAGGATTCAAAAGCCCCCCAACAAAATTCTTGGAAATTGAAAGTGACATTTCTGAAGATTTTTAGAAATTGAAAAATTATTTTTAAAAATTAAGAAAAGTTGAAAAATTAAAAATCTAAGCAATCTGGAAGAAAATTGGTAGACAATCAAGAAATCTAAAGGAGAAATTTTTGAAGGATTCAAAAATCCTCCAAAAAATACTTTCAAAATAAGAAGAGAAATTTCTGGAAATTTCTAGAAATTTGAAAAAGAATATTTTGGCAAATTTATAAATCCTCTAATGTGGAAAAACAATTCCTCAAAAATTATTAAAAATAAATTCTGAATTTGTAAGAAAAAAGTACTACAAGTCTGGAAATCTAAAAGAAAATGCCTCATTCTTGGAGAATTAAGAGAAATTTCTCTTTTAAAAATTCCAAATTATTTCAGAAATTCAGTTGGAGCATTTTTTAATTTTACAGAAAATTTCTAGGTCTTTCAGAAATGTTTCTGAATAGTTACCAAAATTTGTCAAGAGGTTTAGAATTAATGGTTATAATTTTTCCTTTTTTTTGATTATTTGTAACATTTTTCTTGAATTATTATTCCAAATTTCTAAACAAATTTTGGTAAAATTTTTGAAAAATTTATGGAAAACCTAGAAATCTAAAAGAAAATTTTCTGTAAAATTCGAAAATGCTCCAACTAAATTTGGAACTGTAAAAGAGAAATTTCAGGAATCTTCCAAGAAATGTTTCCTAATTCTCCAAGAATGAGGCATTTTCTTTTAGATTTCCAGATTTTTCTTACGAATTCAGATTTTTTTTCCTTTTAACACATTGGCAAATGAATAAGATTATGCTTATTTAATTCATTTTGATGCATTTTTAGAGGAAATTACGGGTTTTTTTTATGTGTCAGTCACAGGTGACTGACACCTGTGATTGCTCTAATGGCAAAAAATTATGCGTTTCGCCCTCGGAAACATTATCTCTAGGAAATTCAACGGAAGGGCCGTATCAGGCAATCCTAGTAACAATCGACGCGGATCTCGTGACTGACAGAGCTAAATAGTAAGTTGAAAGTAGGTACTCGCTGTCAGTCACCGGTGACTGACGCGGCCACAAAGAAAACTCAACGGAAGGACCGTATCAGGTAATCCTACTAACAATTGACGCAGAACTCGTGACTGACAGCGCTAAATAGTAAGTTTAAAGTAGGTACTCGCTGTCAGTCACCGGTGACTGACCCGGCCACAAAGAAAACTCAACAGAAGGACCGTATCAGGTAACCCTAGTAACAATTGACGCGGAAATCGTGACTGACAGCGCTAAATAGTAAGTTTAAAGTAGGTACTCGCTGTCAGTCACCGGTGACTGACGCGGCCACGTTGGAATACTGCAGTGTCAGTCACCGATGACTGACAAAGCGGTCAACTTGTTAAGGCACTTGAATTATCGTCAGATTTCTTAAATTTCCCAAAAAATTATTTTTTAAATTGCGAAAATTTTATTATAGAATTGAAAAAACCTAGAAAAAACTCAGAATTCAAGAATCTTTCAATTTAGAAGTTTTCAATTAGATCAATTAGAATATAAATAATTTATACATTACGGTAACTACCTTTTAGCTCTATAATCACTGTTTGATTGATTTTCATCGGCATTATTTTCATCACCTTCCTCTTCCTCTTCGTCCAGCTCTTCATCATCCTCATCCTCATAAATCTCACCATCCTCTAATTCTTTCTGTGTCTCTGATTCTCCATTGTGTTCAGAGTGGTCTTCATCTGGAGTAGTAGACTATGAAAAAAAAAGCTAATTTAAAATTACCATTAAAAATAAATAACATATAAATCTTTTTAATGAGCAAACTGAACTAATTTTTCGCCACTTTTTAATCTGGTACTGTCTTCCCAAGATAATCCGCAAACAACTACCGAAAGGTATATAAAATCAAAATAGAATAAAATCAAAGTTTCATCAATTTATAATTCACTTGACATTATTTTCTTATATAAAATTGTGTCTGGTTAAAATAAAACAGTGAACTTTTCAATAATCAGTTAATAAAATATGGATTTAATAAATAATTAATTGTATTATTTAACCCCCTTCCCGCACAATTATTTTTAAAAGTAAAGTGCTCGTGCTCGAGATATCTCGGGCATATACGTGAAGTGGTTAATCTGTGTCTTCAAGTGATTCAACAAATTATCCAATAATCAATTATTTTGTATTTATAATAAAACAATAAATTCCCTGATTATTAATGAAATTATTTTACCAAACTCTCCGGCTCGTGATAGTCCTCAACGTTGACCCTGCTTTTAGCACACAGATCGTCTGGCAGTCGGGTTATGTTGACAACAGGATTCTGTTTAATAATCTCACCGCTCAGCCTTTTCTTGGCCTGGGATTCGACCTCCTCCTCATCCGATAACTTATTTTGCTTCGCAATCAACGCAAGTTGCTCTGTAAACAAATAACTAAATTTTAATATGGCTGCAATATTGACAAATAATAAATAAAGTTGTTAATGTTGACTTATTTTGTTTTATCAATGTCAACTATTATATAAACAAAAAATTGATTTTTAACAGGATGCAACATTGCTATACAAACAGTAATTAATAAATGAAGACGAAATTATAATACAATAATTGAATTCTTGTCAACAATTAATGAATTTACAAGTTAATAAAATAATAATAAAAATAAATATTGCAATACAATTATTAATTAAGATAACTTTCTTTTTAACGCTTAGTAAGATTTAAAAAGTAAAGAGATAAACATGATTTTAGATCCAAACCCTGTAAACATTATTAACCACTTGCGCTACGATTAATAATATAAAATACGGTAACATTGACGTGTGTGACATGTCTTTATAGCGCAAGAGGTTAAAACAGGTTTTAGTTCTTACAATATTTAGAGTAGTATTTTGTAAAATTAATATCCGATTTTCAAAGAAGTGCTTTAAACATTTAATTTTAAACTAATACATTCAAAATGTATTCAAGGGTTTTAATTGAATTATTAAAAACTCACCTAAATCAGCGTGACAAATTATATTCGTCGTAAACTCTGACCCTTTCACGATACAATCCAACAAACCACGTGCCCAGATGACGACATTTTTTAATCGACACTCGAGATTCTTGTTCTGCACTAACACCTCCATATTCTCCTTCTGCAACTGATTCCTTTCCTTCAACACCATGTTGTAATTACCCCTCCAGTACGACAACTTCTTTGCCAGTGCATTGTTGTTTTCTTTAAAGTCTGCAGGAACAAACACAAACAAATTAAATATTATCACCTAACAAATTAAATACATTCAATCCAATAAGAACACCACATAGAGAATTAATATTTTAATGAGTATTTTAACTTCTATTAATATGTTTAAATGATGTTATTAAGAATATATTCAAATTATTTTCTTTATAATAAATATTGTTTTTAAAATTTGTTTTACAACTTCATTTGTTTTATTCAGTAAGTTAAAGATAAATGTCATAATTATTATTTATATATTATTACATCTCTAATACATAATACAATGTAGTTTATAAAAATCTTAAAACCACTTGAGATATCTCTCATTTAAAATAATTGTGCGGGGTTAAACACTTTAATAAACAAATTTCTGAGCTACATGAATATTTAATTATTAAAGTAAATAATAAAACAATAGCACATTCTTTGCAATTAAATTTTATTTTATTAAATGTACGTCTCATTAGTTACTAATACTTTAACGTATTTTAATAAACAACCTGTGGCTTCTTCTCGTGAACTGATAATAAAACACCACTAACATATTTGAAGATGACATCTGCATTGATAACAATGTTAAATTGTTGTTATTAAAACGTTTCGAATATTGTACATAATTTCCCACCGAAAATTAACTAGGAAGAAATTAATTTTTTTGATTGTATAAATTAAAAACTGCCCAACAAGCGATTGAACACTTTAATATTTAACTTTTACATATTAACGTATTGTGTATCAAGTGATTTTTATTTGTTTACCAATTTTGACTCTTAAAAATTTGAATGATGCATAACATAACCTCGTACGTACCTTTGATGAGGTCCTCCGGTTTCTTTTTAGGCACTGATATTCGGGTAACCGTCTTTCTGGGCGCCATTTAGGATTTCCCGCACATATAAGTTGCCTTTCGACGTGGAACACCGCTTAAAACGTACTTTTCATTAAATTTATCTAAACGAAAATAATTTCTTGAAGACGCTATTTGAATTCTGCATGGAATTAACGGAAATTACTGACTGCTCTGCTAGCGCCCCGTGTGGTGGGATCTGTAAGCTGTTATACAAACCAGTGATTGAATTAAGTACTACCAATTTTCATATTAAAGCCAACTTATAGAAAAAAATACACTGTTAGTATTAGAAATTTATTCCTATCACTTAAAGAGTTGATTGAATTATTTGAATCAACGGTTAAAGGTAAATAAGATACTCTTTAATATATTGTTTAAACTGGAAGTCGCTACTTACGCACGTTATACATTTTATATAATTGTTAATATTTCAATACTACTATTTATAATAGTAACATAATGGTAGTCATTTAAATTAAATAATTATTAATTTATTTAGATTAAAAATTGTATACTTACTGTTTTTCTTCTTACAATTTAAATACAACTCACTGTAAAACAAAGTTTTTTTATATTTCTATATTTTAGAAATTATTTAATTTACAAACTTAGAAAACCAGCCATTCTAACACATCCACTTATTTTTTTAAATGTAAATGTTCATAATTGGTTAATTTAAATTAATTAAAAATATAATCTTTAAAATTTATTTTAGGTTTGAAATACATTATTTTCCCGGTGATACAACAGATCATCAAGATACCAACATTTCTAATTTAAAAGTCACCAACTATGACTGAATATTTTTAATTAAATTCCCATTTAATGAATTAATTCTTACTTAATTAATTAATTGAGTTTTACTTTAATAATATTTATTTAAATATTTATTATTAATTCAGATTGTTTATAAATATAATATTTAAAATTTATTTTATATTTAAAAATGTTATTAAGTACACGCGGGTGGTGGCGCATCGGTTACGGCCCCGAACTGACGTGCAGCAACGTTGATTCGGGTCAGTAGTCGGATGGGTGACCGGTACCATTCACCATTGGGATACAATTAATGGTGCTTTAGAGTGACGGGGGCGATCCTTTAAAGTAACAAGCTCATTTACACACACACAAATACACAAATGACACATGGCGGAAGGACCACGTGGTCGATAGCCTAACACTACTACTACTACTACTACTACTGTTATTAAGTACCAACTTATTTCAACTTAAAAACCAGTCACTCTGGCGCTCATATCGTACCTATATATCATTAGCTTTAAAGATAAATAAATAAATAAAATTGCCAATGTATTTATATATTTGAAAAAAATATTATTATTAATTCAAACTGATTACAAATATAAAATCTTAATTTATATTTATTTTTAAAAAATATGATTAAAGTACAAACTTATTATAATATTAAAACCAACCGCTGTGGCGTTTATATCGCAACCAATTCCGCTATCACTCTCCACCCTGTTATTTTTCTCTTTCATGGCATTTAAATCGACCTGTCAATCGCGTTCACAACAAGCGCCGCAAATTTGCGTTTATAATCCATTAAAATCCGCACTGATAGGACCGAGAAGATGGGGAAAATCACCAAAAAGGCATCCACTTCAAGACGCACGTCGAAAACGAACGCAGAAGGTAATTTAAATCCCATACACCAGCCACAAACACTACATCCTCAGTGTACATTTCCTTGACAATTAATTTTCATGCAGATTATGAAGATATCGTGAGTAAAAACAAAGCGTTAACGGAGGCGCTGTGTGAGAGCAATGAGTGCTACCGCTCCATTCTCAGTGAACGCAACAAACTCCAGAGGGAGAACCTCGAGCTGATCATTCAGAACCGGGAGCTGAACAATCGGCTCATTAAGATTAATATGTGGAGCAGGAGCCTCCTGGATACGGCTATTAAAGGCTCAGAGTTGACCACTAACATCATCTACCAGTCGCACGCTGATAATGATTCTGGTGAGTTGTTTTTGATGAATATTTTTTTATTCTAAAAACAATTACATACATAGTAATCTTGTTAAAAATTATCAAATATAATCAAAAATTATACACTAATCATTTATTTATTATATTATTATATAATTATTGATATATAAATAAATGATTAGTGTATAATTTTTTATTATATTTGATAATTTTTTTATTATAAATTTTCCATATTTTGAGTAAAACATTTGTACATATAGTTTTTTTTTTGTAAAATCAAAGTTTCAGCATTTAATTATTTTTATTGTATTTTATTTTCGTGGAAATTATTTTATGTAAAAAAATTCAATTTACAGTTTATCTTAATTTATTTGTTTGTTTTTAATATTACCATGATTTTAAGCCCTTTTTCTTGCAGTGTTTATTTTCAATTGTTCATAGTTTTGTTTCTTATTTTGTTAATTTTTACGTTCATTTTTTTTGTTATTGTTTTGTTTTCAAATTTATTTTCAGTTGTTTTTATAAAACAAATTTCAGAGGCTTGGGATTCTAGATAATAACTGCATTATTATTATGTTATTTTTAGTTATCTATTATTTTGTCATTGTTTTACTCTCAATTGTTTGTATCTATTTCGATAATTTTTTTTTGTTTTATCATTTTTAATCGCCGATTTTTTTTAAATTTTCAATTTCCCTCAACAATTTTTTCTGTCAATCTTTAACTTTCTTTTGTTTCCATCAAGTTTTCTTTTTATTTTTATCAATTTTTCCATTTAATTGTTTTTATTATTTTTTGTTTTCTCATTTATTTTTATTTTTTATATAGACAATAGATGTCAGTATTTTTAGGTTAAGTACAAATAATTTTTTACAGATGTACGATGAACTGATTTTGTATTTAATTGCAATGAAATTTGACTTAGTACTGCAACTATTCGACTTCACTGATTTCCCTGATTGAGTAAACAAACCATCGACAATTAGGGAATTGTCAACAACGACAATTAACAGTAACAGTGTAAACTATTAACTATTAGCTACGGACAGGTTTCTACTGCGCTGTAGAGACCCGAATAAGTTGAAACTGATCCGTGGGTATTGTTGACAGGGAAACAATATTTAAATATTTAATTTAATTTTTTGTATGATTTTATTTTCAGAAGCTTCACACTCGAGCGATTTCAGCCAGAACGATAGCAATAATAACACGTCAACAAAAACGCAAGCCGTCAAGCCTATGGTCAGTGGCCACGTTATCCACCGACCCATCATCAACCTGCCAAGGGTGCCGACTGAAGAGTTGGTGAGGTTGGGATCAAGTAGTTACATTTCTGCTAGCAGTAGGGCAGAAACGGCCACTACAGTAAGTAACAATTATTTGAGGTTATGTATTTGCCTATTATAATGAGTGTTCAGTAAATATCGACGACAATAAATCTATTTTCAGCTAAAAGCACATCTGCACATGTTATCTTGTCATATTAAATGTCACCGTTTAAGAGTAACCACCAAATGATTTTAATTATTATCCAAATGGCGCATGTAAACTATGATCATAATAATAATAATAATGTGTTTATCAAAAAACAGTGTTACCCAAATCAATATTTAGTAAATGTTTACACAGACATGACTTTAGAAATCGAACGCCAAATTCGTCGACGATTTTTGTTGTACACTCCTTAGTATTTTGTTTACAGAATAATAAATATTAATTTATTTAAATATTTGTACATTCACTGCAAATATTATTTTTTAATATCAATTTTTAGGCTCCAGTTTCTGTCATTTCCACATTTGTGTCTGAAACTGATGCTGGGGAAGGTACGAGCAGTACTGCGCCAGAAATCATGAGAAGGTCGGTTGGTACACACGTGTTTCATGTGTTTGTACAAATTTTTAACGTATTTTTGCGTTGCAGGTTGAGTACTTTACACGAGGTTGAGAACGAATCTGCAACTGCGTCACCCAGAAATAGCAATAAGAGTTCCTCAAGTACACCACTTCTATCGGGAATTTTTAACGATGTAAGTATTCAGGTGTATAGGGTAAAGTTAACATCACATTTATAACGAGCGTTCGAGAAAATTCGACGATAGAGTTAACGTTCGATTTGAAATTGTTTTAATGTTCTACGGCAATTATTTCACTACAAACTTTTATTGAGAATTCTATTCTAATAAATATGAACAGTTTTTAGAACGAAATTATTATTAGATAATGAAAAAATGATTCTTTATGCGATACATGAGAACCTGATTCAAGAAATTATCATTGCATATGCAACATTTTTGTAGTGTGTATGTTTGGTTGCATACAATAATCGTAATAATATTAAAGAAAAAGTTTATTATCCCCTGAGCTGAGCATTTTGACTGGTTTCCGAGACCAAAAAAGAGTGTATTGTGTCATTATTACGTACTGATAGGGTGCTGTGTATATTTGGTTGCATACAATTAACCATATGTTATTAAATTGAAACTGAATGATTATATGATTGATTGTTGAAGCCGTTACTTTGTGATATAATTGTATTCGTGTTATAATGTCCGAATAGGACGAAACTAGTCACAAAAAAGTGTAAAAATTTGTGATACTAGCAAAGTGTTATTATTTCTTAACCTACTTCGTAAATTTATTATCATAACATTTACAGATTGATACGGTTGTATATTTGGTTGCATATTATAAACTATAAAATATTAAATATTGTTGACTTATAAACACTTACTATGTTTTTACCACATAGTAACGGTCGCAACCATCATCACGATTGTTGATTTAAAATTCTGTTTTAATTTATTGTACAATCAAATTATTTAAATTTAAAATATTTCACAATACAGACTTCCAGAGTGACTTATGAATGCAATTTAATATTAAGTATTAAATTTGTGGTTTATTTTTAATGTTTTTTTGCTGTAGGTAAGAGTGTATTTAAGTCCGATGGATCGCGTCTTCCCGATCCAAGTCAACAACAAGCTAATCCCGTCGACTTCGCCGTCGAAGGTCACGAAACGCATCAAGAAGAAACGCGCGAGCACTTCGGACTTGCCGGCAGGTGGCGCTGTACAGACGACAGGAATAAAGGTGGACCACGACGCCGGACCGCAGCCCGACGTGCAGTTCGTAGAGTTCGCAGAGGCTTTGGGGGTAGATATACCTCATATTCTGGTGGGAAACGATTTATTGCATTGATTATTACAGATACAACCAAAAAGGGTGACCAGGAAATCGGCCAGGATAGAAACAAAGCTCATAGAACCAAGGTTGTATTATTTGAATCAAATAATTTTGCAGTTTTATTAACTATATAAGATAAGATAAGATAAGATAATTTTATTGTAGAGCACCAGTACGGCGATTACATAGTCAAAAATACAAAATATAAACATATAGTTTAGAATATTAAAAATAAAGTAAAATAACAAAAGGTTACAATGTTAAAACGTCATATTACTAAAGCCATATTAATTAATAATTGAATGAATTTCAAACCCATACAGTTGTATTAATATATTCTTGATAACTGTAGAATGATTTTGCAATTAGAAACTCCTTAAGTTTGCGTTTAAATAAAGGTTTACTTTTATTTAATAGTATGTGCTTTAGATGAGCTGGTAAATTATTATAGGCCTTGATCGCGTTAAAAGTTGGGCCTTTCTGAATATGATTGTTGTGTCTGGAGCACGTGAGAAGAGTGTATGTGTTAGATTGCGTTAATGATGTTTACACCTTCACAGTTGAAAAGAGAAGAGAGGTAGATGGCTGAGTGTATACATTATTGCCTATATGTATAATAACATGTAAATTGCGACATCTATATCACAATGACAATAATAATTTAATTATATACCTAACATCATTAACAAACAAAAAAACAATATGTGTGAATAATATTCTTTAAACGCCATCTGGTGGATAAAATTTTTAATTTGATTCTAGTGTTTTTAATTGTCTTTAATTATTTCAGTTCGTCTGCGCCCAAGTCTCCTAGAACCCGAAGATCGGCAGGACCGAGGAACTAGCACACTTACACGATTAGTAATAATTATGGTTTAATTAATAGATTCTAGATATACAATCATGTATGCATTATATATTTCAGAAGAAGTAAGAAAACAAACGCAATGTATTTCTATGATAAGAACGCTAAATTCCATTTTTGGGGTGAGCCGATAACACTGCATTATGTATATGATAAATGTAAGTTATTTAACGTTTTTGTAAAAAGGAAAAAAAATGCGGAGGTTATATATTACATAGCGTTAGCTAAAAAAGTATACGTATGTATTACAGCACCAGAGGGCTCAGTATTTATTTTTTTAAATGAGCGTCTTCTCTGGTTTAGTTTCCAAATTGAATGAGGGATATACAATAAGATTTTTGATTGATGTTGGGAGTGTGTTAAGCTGGATTTTTGAAATGTTATAATTGTAACTATTGGCAGTTTATAAGTAAGTAAAGAAGTAATGTAGAGAAGCCTTTTGGAGATTAAAATTAAAAATACGTTACATTTTTGTTAAAAAATACAGTAAAAAGATAAATAACTCTTCTATTTGGTTAAATTTGAAATTAAATTAAAACAAAATCTACACTATACACGGAAATTCAGTAATAAAAATAAATAAATTTAGTAATAATTTTTTTGTAACTGTGTGTATTGAAATTGTCTACAGTATTTACATGGCTCACCCTGTATACTTTGTACTAAAGTGTGATGCATGACGCTTACACTTGATTTAGTTATTTATTTTTGTGGTGTGTATGTACAATAAGGAATACGTAATATATAATAGTTTTAATATATTAATAACATTATTCTACTTCAGTGTTTTATTTTTCTCCATATGATTAAAATTTAAGTCTTTTATAAACAAAACCTTAAAACTGCATGATAAATATCACATTGTTTCAAATAAAATGAAAAAAGAAATACTGCGGTCGTCAAGGTAAAAGATTTGAACAACAAAACATCTATGTAGATAAAGCACGTAAATTTAAACTATTGTTATTATTTGTAAAATTTTTCATACCTGCATTATTATTATCTAGCGGAGTGTGCTATAATTATAGCTAAAATTTTTCGGAATTAATAAGTGAATTCCATTTTTGTTAATCACCGTTGCCATGGAAACACTTGCAAATACAAACATTTGAGTGTGCCGTAAAACATAAGTGCGATGAAGAGCAACCAATATAAAGTGAGGATTTTGTTCGTGGGGCCGCAAAATGTAAGTATTTTGTGTACTTAATTCACCGTTTCAATTTTTTCTGTGCGTGCAGGCGGGTAAATCGAGGATTGCAAATTTCCTGGCGGACATGAACCTGGAACTGCCGGAAGACATGCGCCCCACCGAAACGCTGCGAATATTGGAGTACGACGCGAACGATGTCGATATCAACGGTGCTAAATCTAATGTCGACGTACAACTTTGGGACACTAGCGGAAATGAAAAGTAAGGTTATGACAGGTTTTGTTTGCTTACTTGTTGAGATTGATTCAGGTGCGGGGGGCGTAGAATAACTGTGCCTCAGTGATTTAATCACAAAGTAATGGCTTCAAGCATCAGCTATATATTCACGGTGTAGATACGCCACTGTTTTTTTGTATTAGCTGGGGGCTTCAAGGTAATTCAACGCATCTTAGATCAGATAGGGTTTATTAAGTCAAAATCACAAACAACTACCTACATTAGTGTACTGTGGTCAAAATTAATGTGATTATTAATTTTAAGCATTAAGAACTGAATGAAATGATTAATAATAGATAAAGAATTGATAATTTTTAGTTTCACCAAAAGAAACATATTCTAGAAATATTGAATGACTTAATTTTAGGTGCATGTCGTATTGGCCGATATTTCGTAAAAACGCGGACGGCATCGTCTTCGTGTACTCTAGCGGCGACGAGGACGGCGTGAAGAAATTGGATTACATGTACAACTACTTCGTCAGCCAGCAAAATTTTAGTTTGCGCGCCTGCCTCGTCTGTTCGATGCCGTCTGCAGAGTACGTGGCGAAATTGCGTAAGTTTTAAATCGATCGGTTGTATCGATTCGAGTGGTAATATTGCGTTTACGTTGTTTTTCTAGCGCCCATATTTTCCAAAATGGCGCAGATCAACGTCAATTTGGATTCACACGCGGAGAGATTCCGCCAGGAATTTTCCAAATATATAGTGTCCGTTGTCGGTACATTAAATTATTAAAGCAACATACGTTTCATATTGTATTAACCCAAAAACAAAAGTTAAAAGTCCAAATGATTTTAAGACCTTTATTAGAGGTTATTTAAGGTTATATAAAGACATTTAAAGTGATCTAACCATAAAACTTGAATAAAACACTAACACTTTATCAATAGCCTCTAAGAAAGTGTAAGTGTTTCAATCAAGTCTTAACATATCTTCACGTAACTTAACAACAAATTTCTATATGATCCAACCTTATTCAAGGTCACTAAAGGTTGTTTTAGGTTATTCAACAACCATAGAGTCATTCAATTGTTTTAAGGTTATACTGCGATACTTTAAGATCGCCGAGCCATCATGGAATTATTTAAGGTTATCCAAGGACATAGAAATAAGACAATTTACACTTGGTTTGTTTCACTGTTTATTTATTTAATCTGACTAGTTTCGACAATTATGTCATTATCAAAGAATGAAATACAGAGATGTTGTATTGTTATATATATATATATATAACAATACAACATCTCTGTATTGTTATATATATATATATAACAATACAACATCTCTGTATTTCATTCTTTGATAATGACATAATTGTCGAAACTAGTCAGATTAAATAAATAAACAGTGAAACAAACCAAGTGTAAATTGTCTTATTTCTATATTACAAAATGTTTCACCACGTGCTACATGAGAAACTAATTCAAGAAAAATTATCCAAGGACATTTAAGTCCATCCAATAATTATTTAAGATAATGTAACGCTCAATTAAAGTCATTTGGATTTTAATTTTAAGTTGAAAATGCAGATAACATAATTATTATTCAAGGTTTTTTAAGGCCTTCCAATGATCATTCAACAGTTATTTAAGATTGTTTATGGCTATCTGACATTCACTCAAGGTCATCTGACCTTTTATTTAAGGACATGCAATGATTTAAGATAATTTAAGATTACATTATAATCATTTGAGGTCCTTTAAGGTCACACAGTAATCATTTAAAGTTATTTATGGTGATCCGATGATCTAACAGTTATTTAAGGTCGAGTTAAGAATAATTAAGGTGATCCAATAATCATTCGTTCAATGTAATAATAGGGTCATACAAGGTTATATAAGATCATCCGAAGATCCCTCAAGACCATCTAACGATCACTCTAGGTTATTTAAGATAGCTCAAAATCAATTACGGTTATTTAAGGTTATCCAATCTAATCATTCAAGGTGAAGAAATTTGATAATCATTCATTCACATTCAAGGTTATTAAAGGTCATTTAAGGTCATTCAGCGTTTATCTAAGGACAACAGATGGCTATTTAAATGGATTTAAGGTTTTACTTTTAATCAAACGGTCAATCATGCTTATTTAAGGTTACCCAAAAATTCAAAATCCCTCAAGATCACACAACGAACAATCAAAATCACACTAGGTTATAACACCATCTCCAACAATAATACTAGGCAATATAGCGATCACTTTAAGTCATTTCAGTTTTGACTTATTTATATTTTTTTTTACCAATACTGCTGAAAGTTCTTTTATATATTATTCAAGGTAATGAAATTATCACTTTAGGACATCTAACGGTCATTTAATGTCATTTAAGACCTTTCAACTATCATTTAAGATCATTCCAGTCACTTTAGAACATCTAACGACCATTTAAGGTCATTAAAGTTTTTCCAACGGTTATTAAAGGTTATTAAAACTCATCTAACGATTAATTTAGGTTATTTACAATTATCATTCGAAATAATATGATTCGATGACCATGCATGCTTATTCAACGTTATTTAAGGTCATTTAAGGTATTTCAACTATCACATGTCATCTAACGATCACTCATCAGCCAAAGGTCATTCAAGATTCGTTTAAGATCATACAAGGTCATCCAGTGGTCAATCAAGGTTACTTAAGGCCATCCAATCATATTTAAAGATTATCTAATCGTCATTCAAGGTCTCTTTAGGTCATACAATAATAATTTAGGGTTATTTGAGGTTAATCTACGATCCAACGGACATTCAAGGCTATCTAAAGTTACCTAATGCTATTTAAGGTGATCCAACAATTATTCTAGGTAGTACAGCACTCAATAGAAGTTATTTGAGTTGCGGTTTTGAATTAATTTATACTTCTTTACTAATATTGTTGAAAGGTATTAAACGATCATTCAAGATTCATTCAAGGTCATCTTACGATCATTCAAGGTCATCATCCAACGGCCAACGGAGTTTATTTAAGGTTATACAATGTTTATTCAAGGTTATATAAAATGACCTAAGGATATTTAAGGTGATCAAACAATTATTTTAGGTCGTACAGCATTCAATAGAAGTTATTTGAGTTACGGTTTTTAATTAATTTATACTTCTTTACTAATATTGTTGAAAGGTATTAAACGATCATTCAAGATTCATTCAAGGTCATCTTACGATCATTCAAGGTCATCATCCAACGGAGGTTATTTAAGGTTATACAATGTTTATTCAACGTTATTCAAGGTCATCCGATAATCCAACAGCCATTGAAGGTAATCTAGAGAAATTTAACTTTAAATTAAACATTAATTTTAAGTAATATAACAGTTAATTGAAATCATTTGAGCTGCAGTTTTGAGTTAACTTTTTTAACTAATACAATATCGTTTAGGATCATAAAATTATTACTCAAGGTCACATAACTGTCATTTAAGTCCAGAGGTAATGCAAGGTTATTTATAACTTTACAATTAATTAACTATTTAAGGTCATGAAACGATCGTTCAATATAAAAAGGTTCAATGCTCATTAAACGACCATTTAATGGCGTTTGGTGACGTCTAATATTTAATATCACCTAACTGATTTTTAAGGTTTTGTTAAGGGTTATTTATGGGTATCAAACTGTTATTCAAGGTTATTTAAGGTCTTTCAACGATCAGTTATTCACGATTGGATCAGATGATCATTCAAGGTCATGCAGCGGACAAATATTTTTGGTCATCCAGGGATTATTCAAGATTAACTACTAGTTATACAAGCTCATTTGAGTTCACACAATAATTATTTGAGGTCACCCGATGATCGAATATCATTTTAGGCTATTTAAGAATACAAGGTCATGCAGCGGTCAATTATTTTCGACCATCCAGTGATTATTCAAGATTAACTAATAGTCATTCAACATCCTTTAAGTTCACACAATGATTATTTGACGTCATCTGATGTTTCGAATATCATTTTAGGCTATTTAAGAATAAACAAGAATATTTAAGTCGATTCAACATTCACTGTTGGGTCAATCAAAGTAATTTGAGTTGCAGACTTGAGTTAATTATAATTTCTTTACTAATATAGTTGTAATTACTTTTTCGATATCATTCAAGATCACTAAATTATCGTTCAGGATCATATGCTGTCTATTTAAGATCATTTATCATTTAAAATCATTAGACGGTCATTAGAAGGTCCTCCATCAATAATTCAACAGTCGTTCAATATAATCAAGGTTTTTTGTCATTATAATTCAAACTGGTATCTCAAGGTCACCCAATGTTTGTTATAGCTTAATCGAGGTCCTTTAATCAAATTATATCATTATAATTCAAGCTGGTATGTCAAGGTCACACAATGTTTACTCTAGATTATTCGAGGTCCTTTCACGATCTAACTTTTATCATTCAAATTAAAATTTTGAAGGTTTTTTTTTTTTAAGGTGATTCAACAATTTTAATTCCTCGAATTATCATCTTGGAATAATTTTAGTTTCTTGATGTATCTTAGGATGTTCAATTCCTCGAGTTATCAAATTAATTTTTAATCACTCAATTGACCTGAATGATAGTTGTATGACCTTGAGGATCTCGAATGACTTCTAAATAGCCTTTAATTATTATTGAATGGCCTTACACAGTCACGAGCGAAGGTTAGATGAACTTGAATGACCGTCGTCGTATTTTTTAATCACTCAAATGACCTGAATGATAGTTGTATGACCTTGAGGATCTTGGATGACTTTTAAATAGCTTTCAATTATTATTGAATGACCTTACACAATGACGAGTGTAGGTTGGATGAACTTGAATGACCATCAAACGATTTTAAACGAATAACTGTTGAATAATCCTTATAAAACCTTAAAAATATTAAGGTCATTCGAGGTCATCTAATGATCGAAATGTCATTTAAGATCTAACTATTATCATTCAAGGCTATTTCAAATTTAAATTTACAAGGACTTTAAAGTAGATTCGACAATTTCAATTCCTCGAATTATCAACTTGGAATATTTTTTTTAGTTTCTTGATGTACCTTGGGATTTTCAATCCCTCGAATTATCAATTTGGGATTTTTAATCACTCAATTGACCTGAATCATAGTTGTATGACCTTGACGATCTTGGATGACTTTAAATAGCCTTCAATTATTATTGAATGACCTTATTCAATCACGAGTGGGGGTTAGATGAACTTGAATGTCCTTCAGATGAATTAAGACGAATAACTGTTGAATAATCGTTATAAGACCTTAAAAAAGTCAAGGTCATTCGAGGTCATCTGATGATCGAAATGTCATTCAAGATCTAACTGTTATTATTCAAGGATATTTCAAATTTAAATTTCCAAGGACTTTTAAGTAGATTCGACAATTTCAATTCCTCGAATTATCAACTTGGAATAATTTTGATGTATCTTGGGATTTTCAATCTCTCGAATTATCAACTTGGGATTTCTAATCTCTCGAATGACCTGAATGATAGTTGAATGACCTTGAGTATTTTTGATGACTGCTAAATAGCTTTCAATTATTATTGAATGACCTCACACAAACAATCACGAGTGAAGATTGGATGAACTTAAATGACCGTCAGATGATTTTAAACGAATAACTGTTGAATAATCGTTATAAGATCTTTAAAAAAATCAAGGTCATTTGAGGTCATCTGATGATCGAAATGTCATTCAAGATCTAACTATTATCTATTCAAGGCCATTTCAAATTTAAATTTTCAAGGACCTTTAAGCTGATTCGACAATTCAATTCCTCGAATTATCAACTTGGAATAATTTTAGTTTTTTGATGTATCTTGGGATTTTCAATCCCTCGAATTATCAACTTGGGATTTTTAATCGCTCAAATGGCCTGATTGATAGTTGTATGACCTTGAGGATTTTGAATGACTTTTAAATAGTCTTCAATTATTATTGAATGACCTTACTCAAGCACGAGTGAAGGTTGGATGAACTTAAATGACCGTCAGATGATTTAAGACGAATAATTGTTGAATAATCGTTATAAGACCTTAAAAAATCAAGTTCATTCGAGGTCATCTGATGATCGAAATTTCATATCTAACTATTATCATTCAAGGCTATTTTAAATTTAAATTTTCAAGGACTTTTAAGGTGATTCGACAATTTCAATTCCTCGAATTATTAACTTGGAATAATTTTAGTTTTTGATGTATTTTGGGATTTTCAATCCCTCGAATTATCAACTTGGGATTTTTAATCACTCAAATGACCTGAATGATAGTTGTATGACCTTGAGGATCTTGAATGACTTTAAAATTGCCTTCGACTATTATTGAATGACCTTACACAATCACGAGTGAAGATTGAATGAACTTGAATGACCATCAGATGATTTTAAAAGAATAACTGTTAAATAATCGTTATAAGACCTTAAAAAATCAAGGTCATTCGAGGTCATCCGATGATCGAAATGTTATTCAAGATTTAACTATTGTCATTCAAGGGTGTTTCTAATTTAAAATTTCAAGGACCCCTAAGCTGATTCGACCAATTTCAATTCCTCGAATTATCAACTTGGAAAAATTTTAGTTTCTTGATGTACCTTGGGATTTTCAATTCCTCGAATTATCAAATTGGGATTTTTAATCACTCAAATGACCTGATTGATAGTTGTATGAACTTAAGGATCATGGATGACTTTTAAATAGCCTTCAATTATAATTGAATGACCTTACACAACGACGAGTGAAAGTTGGATGAACTTAAATGACCGTCAAACGATTTTAAAAGAATAACTGTTGAATAATAACTGTTAAAAGATTCAAGGTCATTCGAGGTCATCTGATGATGCAAATGTCATTAAATCCTATTTAAGGTTATTCAATGGCGTTTGATTAATAAAGCAGTTAATCGAAGTGATTTGAATTGCAAATTGGAGTTAATTCACAATTACTAATACAGCTGGATTAATATCATTCAAGATCATATCATTATCATTCAAGGTCATCTAAAGGCTTTTTCTTTATATTTTAATGACGTTTTAGGCATTTGATCGATCATTTAAGGTCCTTTATTAATACTGCTGGATTAATATCGTTCAAGATCATAACATAATCATTCAAGGTCATCTAATGGATTTTTATTTATATTTATATTTTAATGACTTTTACCATTTTAGGCATTTGATCGATTATTTAAGGTCCTTTAAGACTCTCCAATCGTCACAATTGTCATTCTAGGTTATTTAGGATCATCTAACTTTTCGTAAAGATAATTGAACGATCATTTTAAGTTATCTAATTTTATTCACTCGTTTGAAGTTATCCATAATGATAATACAAGATTTGATGATCATTATGGTCAATCAAGGACCATTTAAGGCTATTTTATGTTGTCTAACAATCAAAGTGTCACCCAACCGTCATTTAAGGCTATATACGACATTTCAAGGTTATTTAAGGTCTTCTAACGATTAATAAACAGTTATTCAACATCAGATAACGGTCAGTGAAGTAAATATAATGATCAACGTTATTGGCTGGTATCCAATGATAATCTAATAGTAACTCAAGGTTCTTCAAGGTCGTATAATGATAATTCAAGGTCATTCTAGGTCATCCGATGGTATAGCCGTCATTCAAGGCTATTTAAAGTGATCAAAGAAAATATAAGTGAACCAAGAATTTAGATCAACGATCAACGACATCAAGGTTATTTACAGTCTTTCAACGATTATTAAATAGTTATTTTAGATGGCCATCCAAAGATAATTCAAGAATATCTAATAGCCATTCAAGGTGTTTTAAGGTGATATAATGATAATTCAAGGTCATTCGATGATACAGCCGTCATTCAAGGCTATTTAAAGTGATCAAAGAAAATATAAGTGAACCGAGAATTATTTTAGATCAACGATCAACATCAAACGACCCATCAAGGTTATTTACAGTCTTTCAACCATTATTAAACAGTTATTTTGGATAATCTAACTAATAATCGTCATCCCATCGTCAATGAAGGTTATTTATGTCCATCCAAAATTAATTCAAGAATATCTAATAGCCATTCAAGGTCCCTCAAGGTCATGAAATGATGATTAAAGGTCATTCTAGGTCATACGACGATATAACTATCATTTAAGGCTGTTTTAAGTTATCCAAGGATATTTAAGTGACCCAATAAAAATTCTCGGTGATAAAGCAATCAATTCGAGAATATTTCTTTACTAACGCAGATAGAATTACTTTGAAATTATCATTCAAGGTCTTCAAATGATCAATTAAGGTCATTAGACTGTTAATTAAGGTTATTCAATGGCCAGTTAAGATTATTAAAGATGATTTAACTATTATTCAAGAATAAAAATGTAATAAAGTCCTTTACGTTGTAGAAAATTAACTAATAATTAGAAAAATCACAAAAACATTTCGTTAATCTAATTAATAATTATTCAAGATTGTTTAAAATTCAAGGTCACTCGTTTTATATGAGGTCATTACAGGACGCTAGTTTATTAGATTGTTTCGGGGATTTTAATGGTAATTCAGAACTGTCCTTGGTGTTAACAAATCAGAATAAAAGCGATATAAGGCAATAATCCCATCATCTACGTCGACAATTGACAGTTGAGTTTACGCGGGAGTATTTAAAAATGATGTGGCGATAATATTAATTTTTACGTAATTTTCTTAAAAATTCTGTGTCTACAGAAATATTTTATCAATGAGTCATTTTAACTCATTCTGCAATTATTTCTTATATAAATTTCATGCAGTTATTAATGTTGATTAATGAAATACAAAAAAATAAAAGTGAATTATTTGATTGAATCCTTTAATTTTTCCTACTTAATGGTTATTTCTACTTACCCCTTAAAGAAGTTCGCCGATAACTCTGAAAGTTCAAAATTTAAGGATCGGACAAAACATGAAAATCCAATATCATCGTAAATTTTAGTTATTTTATTACACCAACAATCAATTGATAATATATTCATAAGTTTTCAAATAACAAAAGTTATCCTTAATAATATAAACTTTAAATAAAAAATAAGAAATAATTCCTAATTAATGACAATAATAATGATAATAATAATTGGAAGCATTTATTTATTTATTTTTTTTAATGTGAAGCTGAAACTAAAAAAAATATTGTACCCAAGCTTCTTTTATCGTCTTTAGTTAGTCTGCGCTAAGATTTTTATTTACAAAAAATATACCATCGGACGCACGGAGGTGCGCCCGCAACCGAAAAAAAAAAATAAAGAAAGGAAGGAAAGTAAACGAAGGCCTAACATTACCGAAGAAGAAAGTATATATATTACATGGCTGATATCCCGTTTTGAAACTAGTCAAAGTCATAGATTCTAATTATAAAATTAAAAATATATTTAACTATTGATATGTTTATATATAATATATCCCTCGTCGGTAAGGGGAGGGTGGATATATAATAAATTCTCTGTTTATTTAAGCATTATTTCCGGGGAATTCCGACAGCTGGGACCTTTTTTTTATATAATTATAATAATTAGGCTACTGTTACGTTAAATATACATTTATTAATCAAAAATATTGTATTTAAGCATTATACATCCTACTCCCTGATTCATTTGTTACATTGTTCAACTGTCGGGGTTGCCCGGACTTGGTCAACAATTACTATCTATATCGATGCCTGATCTATGACTTTGTTGAAACTAGTTCTTGGTTATTATTTTTTTAAAACTGATCGAAGAACGGTAAGATACTTAATAAAATAGAGAAGCATGTCTAAAGCTAACGTTTCACGTTTTTTTGTTCCTTAAGTCTACTACGATACAATATAAGTACATCTGAAGGTTGGCTGAGTATTGAGGTATATATCAGTAATTTTCACGCTTGTAGTGTAAAAATGGTTGTGTTGTACTGTATCAAGGCATCTTGTTGCATGTGAGGGGTCGAAAATGCGTTTTTTTTATATAATGACAACACGGGAGCAATCTGATTAATTTAACTAGCCTCTCTGTATAAAGCCAACTGCCGCTGTGCGTCTTGGGAATCCCCGGTGATCAAATTAGAGAAAGTAATTCATTGTTCCCTGCCAGACGTGGTGGTCAGTTGGCTTTATATTAGTCTAAAATACACAGTAAAGACAATACGGACACTATTCTACTTCACGCCAAATTTTGTTTTTTCAGTAATAAAAATCTACTGTTTTTTTTTTGTGTGTATAGACCAAATATTATTTTTTAGAAAGATAAACTTTAAAATTTATATAATTTTTTTTTCAATAATCTTATAAAATATCTAAACCGCTACCTTTAGGTACAAATTTTAATACTGTTCATTTTTTTTTTAATATATACTATTTTAATTTTATATCATAGTAAATGTTTTTTTTTGTTTAATCTTAAATTATTGGCATGAATAGATATGCAAGATTATTTTTTTTTTAACAAACCATCGAGTCTTACATCTATTTGTCAAGAGGGGAGGACGCCCGGGTGTGGACCCTAAACACCGAAAGTAATTTTTTAGATTTAATGACTAGGAGTAATTTAAGAAGTTGAAACAAAACATGCTTCGTGTGATGAGAAAGAAAAAATGGAAAAATAGAAATTTCGCATGCTTGATAAAACGATAAAACGAAAAAAGGTGTAATGGTGGTGTTGGGTCCACACCAGGAGCGCCTCGCCGGTTTCATACCTAAGCTAACTACACCTACGTTAACCAATCAAAAAGATAACACAACGTTTCGGACATTTTGATGCCCACTAGCATCGAATTTAAATGGCACGAATAAAAAAATATGTTATTTCCCTCCATTATCGTCTTAAAATTTTGTCTTTGGTTCGACCGTATCACAACGAAAAATATTTTTTTTTAAAAACATCGAAATAAACATAAATTTAAACCTAATCAGACAATTTCATTAATTTTTTTTTTTAAATTCACAGCACTAAATTATACAGTCAAAATGTTTTTACTGTAGCCAAAAATCACATAAATCCGTGCCCAGATCCAAAAATCTACTTGAACTTAGAGAAAAGTAGGGACCGTTCGCGAGGTGCTTTACCTGCGCGGGAATCAGTCTTACAGGACGCCAACAAATTCACCTTTTTTTTTTTTTTCTTTAGGCCAAACAACGAATTCTACGGTGCGCAGAATGGATGACCGCGCGAACGGTTCCTAAGCAATGATAAACGGTCTCTTCTCGGTGCTTTTTTTTAAAAAATCTTAAGTTACTTTCAAATGCGTTAAAGTAAATAAAAAAGGTTGGCACATAGTTTATATACAATATAACCCTGGAAAGATATGCCCGTGCTCGTGCGTGGCGAGCAGGTCAATTTTAAACATAAATACATACAATAGTCAACACTAAGTTTTCTTCATACAGAATCCATCAACAGTAAGTAGAACCTACCTTAACTACCTTAAAAATAGAATCAAATACAATAAAACTCTGTCTCTGTCGTGTTTCTTTTAAAAAGTTTCTCTTAACAACTAGAATATCAATAAATATACCTATAATAAGTTAAAAATTTGGGGCCGTCGCGGGTCCGAGTCGCGGATTTGAAATCCCTAGTTGACCGACCCGCGGATATGTACACGTTCGGCCCTTCATTAGTGTTTTATTGTAATTGACCCGATGAAAAATATATTATATATCAGGGATATGGGTTTTCGAACCGAATCACAGAACACGGGGAATGGCGCCCAACGGCTGCTAAATTGTGATATGAGACTTAGTAAAGATATGTGTGTGTGCGCGTGTCTTGTGTGAGTGATCGTGTGATTGATTAATTATTTAGTTAATTAATTTAAGGGCACGGGCGTCCCGAGTTTTTTTTTTGTACTTTTTTTTGCAACAAACATCGTGTGAAGAACGGGCTAGCTCGATTAGAATTTTGCAGTTCCACTAAGTGAGTGAGGTAGTTGTATCGAGATTGGTGTGACGACGCCCGCGCCGCGATAAAATTTACAGTTTTTTTGTTTTGTTTTTCATTTACTAAGGAGTTATTTGTACTTGTGGTCACTGCAGGCGCGGCGGTAATGGCGGGCCCAGAACGTTCTTTATGGCAGTGGTCTTGAGGAGACGCTTGAGCATGCCGCTAGTACCTCGATGCTGGAGACTCTTGTGCGTCGTCAGCGAGTTCTTCGTGCGGTACCTCCGGTGGCAGAACTCGCACACGTAGAGCGTGTCGGATTGTTCGTGTTTGTCCTGGAAGTGACGTTTGAGGGAGTAGTAGCAGCTGAACGTCCGTCGACAGTAGGGGCACTCCTGAGGCTCGTTGATGCCTCCAGACGTCGGCGGAGGCATCCGTATGGGTGCGGCGCCTGGAACAGGACGCGGTCAGAGCGATAGATCCGCGCGGTACCGTCGACACAGCACATGCCAGCAACCCACAAAGAAGCAACTCAAGAATATAACAAGCGAGCGGGATAAGAGCGAACAAAGAGAATGAGAGTCAGAGAGAGTGTGTTAGGTCAGTTGGGGTTACCTGGGGATCGGGGAGGCTAAAAGAACTTAATGTCGATGTCTCCGGGTCGGGACTTGTGGTATGTGTAGATGTGCGTCATGAGCGAGTTGCGGGAGCAGTACACGCGTTCGCAGATGATGCAGCGGTACTCTTCCTGTCTTTCTGCGTGCTTGTCCGCGATGTGTCGCTTAAGGGACGCCTTTGAGCACAGCACCTTACCGCACAGTTGGCACGGGAACACCTTCTTGGGTGACGCCCCTGCAACAGCAAAACCAAGCCATGTCCGCGTGTCTGGTCGCGCGTGTTGCCACCGCTCCCTACTTCATAACTTCGAGACAACGTTCTTTCTTTCAATCCAAAAAACGTGCAGCAACGTTCATAAACTTCATCCCTCTCTATTACTTATTTTTATACTTATTTATTTCATTTATTTTTTTAGTTCCGACAAGTCCCTCAGAGTTACCACCACGTCGCACCGTGGCTCCCATTTTGAAACGTAAAATTAAAATAAAACAAAATAAAAACAAAAACACGTACCGTTCCGTTCATGCGATTGGCGATTATATTTTCAAAAACAAAAAAATTAACGCCCATCAATTTCCGACCCGAATACTATTGAAATTCATTTATGGAAACCGGAGTTCCTCTAATTAAGATCATTGCTGCTATTCTTCATAAAACATTATTTAGCTTTAACCAACAATATCATAATGAAAATGCATTTTCAACGCTTCAACAATCAATCAACAATATCATAAACTGTAGTTAAGTTTAATGACCTTGAAAAAACTTTTGATTTTGTTAGAAATTAATTTCATTTTATATGAATCAAACTATATAAGTACTTTCAAAAATATATTGTAAGAAGCCACAGTGTGGCGAAACAATATTACAATATATTTTTGAAAGTACTTATATAGTTTAATTCATATAAAGTGAAGATGAACTTTCAACATCTGTCAGCCTCATCAATCAATTAATTAATTTCATTATTTTGCTTTCATTAGATTCTATTTAGTTTCAACCAATTATATACCACACTTTACCATTAAGTTTTTCAATTGTTCTTTCAGCATTTTCTATCCCTCCAAAAAGTAATTTCCAATTTCCAATTGTTTTTGTCAATTTTGCAAATGTTTTTTATTAGTCAGCAATTATTTTCACTTTCTTTTCAGTTCTCAAATGTTTTACTAATTATCAATCGTTTTCTTATTGACTTTAATTTTTTAAATTATCAATTCAATTTCTTAACTCTCAATTTTTAAATGAAATTTCGATTTTCAATTGTTTTTTCCACCCTCAATTATTTTAATCTATAACACCTTCAATTGTTGTCAATTTTGCAATTAATTTGGTTGATTGAGTTACTTGAAGATAATAATAACTTTGATTAAAACACTTAGAACCTTTCTTCAATATTTTATTTTTATCCAGATGTACATTTCGGACACAAAGTGTCCATTGATAATAAAATAAAATATTGAAGAAAGGTTCTAAGTGTTTTAATCAAAATTTTGGAATTGTTTTAATCAGTTTATACTTGGTTTTTTGTAATGACCTTCAATTATTTTAATCTATTGTTTTTGCCAATTTTGCAATTGTTTTGATCAGTTTACACTAGTTTTTTTTGTAACGACGAATTATAGCTTAAATTATTTTTATCAATTTTGCAATTGTTTTAAACAGTTTTTTTTGTAATTATATAAAATAACAAGACAACATAAAATGTTTAATTGATTTTTTCAGTTTTCAAATGTTTCTTTTATTGATTAACAATTGTTTCTCCTAATCCATTTTCAATTGCTTTATTTGTTGCTTTCCTATTCTTCTAAAATTTTATATTTTTAACCGTGCCTTTCGATTATTTTTATCAGCTATCAATTGTTTTTATCATTCAACAATTTTTTCTTGTAATTATTGTATAAAGTAATCAATCGTTTTTTTTTTTTGGATCGATTTTCAATTACTTTTTATTTGTAATTTTCCAAAATTTTAAAATCAATTATTTCGATCGATTGGTTGGTTTTATTATTGACCTTTAATTATTTTTAATACCTTCAATTGTTTTTGTCAATGTTGCAATTATTTTTATCAGTCAGCAAATATGTTTTTGTAATTATATGTGTAAACTGTTCCCTTGTAATTGCACGAATAAATAAATAAATAAATAAATACATATAAAGTTACAAAAGAATTTAAAATTGTCAATTTTTATTTTGTCAGTTTTCAATTGTTTTATCAATTGTTAAAAGCTTTTTTTATCATTTAATCATTTTAAGTTTTGATTGTTTTTTTTTTTAGTCAACAATTGATATTTTTTGTAATTATACAAGTTGACAAAAGAATATAAAGTTTCCAATTGTTTTTTTTAAACAATTTTCAATTGTTTTATCGATTATTAATAATTTCGATCATTTGGTTTTATCAACCTTTAATAATTTTAATATCTTCAATTGTTTTTGTAAAAATTGCAATTGTTTTTATCAGTTAACAAAACAATTGTTCTTTTGTAAATATATGTGTAATTAAATAAATAAATAAATAAATAAATACATATAAAGTTACAAAAGAATTTAAAATTCTCAATTTTTATTTTGTCAGTTTTCAATTGTTTTATCAATTGTTAAAAGCTTTTTTTATCATTTAATCATTTTAAGTTTTGGTTGTTGTTTTTTTTAGTCAACAATTGATATTTTTTGTAATTATACAAGTTGACAAAAGAATATAAACTTTCCAATTGTTTTTTAAATCAGTTTTCAATTGTTTTATCGATTATTAATAATATCGATCGTTAGGTTTTATCGACCTTTAATAATTTTAATATCTTCAATTTTTTCTGTAAAATTTGCAGTTGTTTTTATCAGTTAACAAAACAAGTTTTTTTTTATTTTGTCAGTTTTCAAAGAATATAAAGTTTCCAATTGTTTTTTAATCAGTTTCAATTGTTTTATCGATTATTAATATTATCGATCGTTTTGTTTTTTATTGACCTTTAATTATTTTAATATCTTCAATTGTTTTTGTAAAAATTTGCAATTGTTATAATTTAACAACAACAAGTTTAAAATTGTCAGTTTTTTTTTTATTTTGTCAGTTTTCAATTGTTTTCTTTATGATTTTAAATTGTTTTTATATCGATTTTCATAAGTTTGTTTAATAATTTTTAATTTTCGATTTTCAATTGTTTTTCTGTCAATTTTGCAAGTATTTTTATCGTGCAGCATTTTTTTTCTAATTCAAAAAAAAAACGAAACATTTAATTTTTTTTTCGAAAACTCGCAAAAAACTACAAGTTGTTTCACAAAACATCAATTGTTTTTTTTTATTGTATTTCAATTATTCATCTATCGACTTTCAATTGTTTAATAATAATAATCTTAGTAAGACTCATTGTAGATAAATATTTTCTTGTTTTTCTAATTATTTCAATTGTTTGTTGTCAATTTTCAATTGTTTTTATCTGTTTTTAAATGCTCTTTTTTCTATTTGCAATTGTTTTGTCGGTCAACATTTGCTGTTTTTTTTAAATTGAATTTCAATTGTCTGTAATCATTTTTCTATTGTATTTTCGTTTTTCAATTGTTTTTTATCGACTCTTAATTGTTTTTAATTGCTTCTTGACTATTTTGTAATGGTTTTTTTCAGTCAACATTTGTTTTTTTTTAAATTATACAAATTAACAAATTATCAAAACGATAATATATAATTTTTATTTGTTTAATTGTTTTGTCAAATATCAATTGTTTTTTAAGAACAAACTGTTTTATAAATTATAAACTGTTTTTTTTTTTTTAATTGAATTACAATTATTTTTTATCGACTTTCAATTGTTTGTAGTCATTTTTCTATTCAATTGTTTTTATCGACTTTCAATTGTTTTTGACTGCTTTTAATTGCTTTTTGTATATTTTGTAATTGTTTTATCAATCAACATTTGTTTTTCTAAAATTATACAAATTAACAAAAAATAATAAACTTTTTAGTTGTTTTTTTGTTTCTTGTTTTATTATTTCATCAAATATCAATTGTTTTTTTAAGAACAAGTTGTTTTATAAATTATCAGCTGTTTTTTTACTGAATTTCAACAATTTTTTATCGACTTTGAAATGTTTGTTGTCATTTTTCTATTCAATTGTTTTTATCGACTTTCAATTATTTTTATCTGTTTTTAATTGCATTTTTCTCTATTTTACAATTGTTTCGTCAGTCAACATTGTTTTTTTTCAATTATAATTTAGTTTTTTTTTTCTTGTTTTATCAAATATTAATTGTTTTATAAATTTCTAGCTGTTTTTTTTTTAAATTTCAATTAGTTTTTATCGAGTTTCAATTGTTGTCACTTTTCTATTCAGTTTTCGAGTTTCAATTGTTTTTATCTGCTTTTATTTGCCTTTTTCTCTATTTTGCAATTGTTTTGACAGTCAAATTTTTTTTTTAAATTATACAAATTAATAAAACAACAATAAAATGTTTAGTTGTTTTTTCTTGTTTTATACAATATCAATTGTTTTTTTAAGAACAAGTTGTTTTATAAATAATCAGCTGTTTTTTTTTTAAATTGAATTTCAACAATTTCTTATCGACTTTGAAATGTTTGTTGTCATTTTTCTATTCAATTGTTTTTATCTGCTTTTAATTGCCTTTTTATTTTATTTTACAATTGTTTCGTCAGTCAACATTGGTTTTTTTAAATTATAATTCAGTTGTTTTTTCTTGCTTTATCAATTGTTTTATAAATATTCAGTTGTTTTTTTGAATTACAAAATTTTTTTATCGGCTTTCAATTGTTTGTTGCTATTTTTCTATTCAATTGTTTTTTTTTTGCGTTTAATTGCTTTTTTCTTTATTTTGCAATTGTTTTGTCAGTCAACTTTTGTTTTTTTTTGAGATTATAAAAATTAACAAAACAATAATAAAATTTTTAGTTGTTTTTTCTTGTTTTATCAAATATCAATTGTTTTTTTTTAAGAAAGAGTTGTTTTATAAACTATTAGCTGTTTTTTTTAAATTGAATTTCAATTGTTTTTTTTTATCGACTTTCAATTGTTCGTTGGCATTTTTCTATTTAATTTTCGATTTTCAATTGTTTTTATCATCTTTCAATTGTTTTTACCTGCTTTTTTCATATTTTATCAAGTATAAGTTGTTTTACAAATTATCAGGTGTTTTTTTTTAAATTGAATTTCAATGATTTTTTATCGACTTTCAATTGTTTGTTCTCATCTTTCTATTCAATTGTGTTTAACAATTGTCAATTGTTTTTTTCTGCGTCTAATTGCTTTTTTTCTATGTTGCAATTGTTTTGTCAGTCAACATTTGTTTTTTTTGAAATTATATAAATTAACAAAACAATAATTAAATTTTCAGTTGTTTTTTCTTGTCAATTTTCAATTGAAAAAATTGAAAAACAATTGATAATTAATTATTAGTTGTTTTCTACTATTACTCTTTAATTAATTTTTTTAAATCAAATTTTATTTGCTTTCTTTCGTCATTTTTAAAATCAATTTTCGAGGTTCAATTTTTTTTAAATCGAATTTCAATTGTTTTATGTATTTTTTAATTGCATTCTTTTGTCAATTTTTAATCGACTTTCAATTGTTTTGATGATTTTCAATTGTTTTCAGTCAGTTAGTTTTGCATTTGTTTTAATCAGTCGACAATTGTTTTTTTTTAGTAATTATGCAAAATAACATTACATTTAAGTTGTCGGTTTTCAAATGTTTGATTAATTATCAATTGTTTATTATTGACTTTTAATTGTTTTGTTTTATCGATTTCAATTGTTTTTACTTGATTTTTGTACTTTTTTCAATTTTACTAAATAAATTAAATTAAACTAATTTTTTAAAACTCAATGTTTAGTTTGCATTGTTTTTATTGACTTTCAATTTGTCGGTTATCAATTGTTTTTTTGTCAATTTAGCAAGTGTTCTTTACTTTTTACTGATTTCAATTGTTTTTTTAAATCGATTTTCAATTGTTTTTAATTCAGTTTTTGTAAATAATTTTTTAGTTTACTATTGTTTTTATTGACTTTTAATTGTTTTGTCAGTTTTCAATTGTTTTTTTGTTGTCAATTTTGCAATTATCAATGGTTTTTTATTGATTTCAATTGTTCTTTTAATGAATTTTCGATTGTTTTTAATCAAGTTTTTGTCCTTTTTTTAAATTTTCTAAATACATTTTTAGTTTTCATTGATTTTCAATTGTTTTGTCGGGTTTCAGTTGTTTTTTTTTTGTCAATTTTCCAATTATCAATTGCTTTTTATTGATTTAAATTGTTTTTTTAATCGATTTTCAATTGTTTTTAATTGTGTTTTTTGAGCTTTCTTCTATTTTTCTATATAAATTTTTAGTTCACTACTGTTTTTATTGACTTTCAATTGTTTTGTCGAGTTTCAATTGCTTTTAGTCAATTTTGTAATCATAAATTGCTTTTTATTGATTTCAATTGTTTTTCATCTATTTTCAATTGTTTTTTAATTGAGTCCTTGTCCTTTCTTTAATTTTTTTTAAATAGATTATTAGTTTACTGTTGTTTTTATTGACTTTCAATTGTTTTGCCGATTTTCAATTGTTTTTTGTTTGTTAATTGCTTTTTATTATTTTCAATTGTTTTTTTTAAATCGATTTTCAATTGTTTTTAATTGAGTTTTCTATTTCTAAACTTTCTTTTCTTTTTCTAAATACATTTTTGGTTTACTGTTGTTTTTATTGACTTTCAATTGTTTCGTCGATTCTAAATTGCTTTTTATCAATTTTGCAATCAATTGGTATTTTTATTAATTAACAATTCTTTTTTTGTTAATTTTTATTTTCACTTTTTTATAAATTATAATAATTTTTTATCGGCTTTCATTTGTTTTGTCAATTTTCAATTGCTTATTGTCAAATTTTTATACATTATAGAACTTAAAAATGGAGTATATATCTTTAGGTTGTTTTTTTGTTATTTTTCAATTGTTTTTATCAAATATCAATTGCTTTTTTAAGAATGATCAATTGTTTTTTTTTTCGATTCTCAAATGTTTTTCAAGTACTTTAGATGTAATTTTGAATTATATGAGGTAAATAAAACACTTGGGGTTTAAAATTTTACAGACTTAAAGTCGAAATTGCGAAATTTGTTTTGAATTATTTGACGTTTGAAAAATCTAAATTGGGATCGTCAAAGAAAAAAAACGTTATAAGTTGACAAGTTTATTTTTTTTCTTAGAATTCGGTTTTTAAGTCTTTGGACAATTCTAAAATACTTTTAAAATTTAAATTGCTAAATATTGACACTTTTGGTAAAAAAAACTGTTAAAAATTTCAGAAAACATTCTAAAATATTATTCTTTTTAGGCTTTAAACCAAGATATGCTTTTGTTCTCGGTAAAATTGTCCTAAAATTTTAGCTCTAAATTAATAATTTGTTACAAACAAAAATATATTTGCTACGTATTGAACAATTGCAAAAAAAAAACAATTTAAAGCCAATAAAAAACGATGGACTTTGCAACTTTCAAATTGGGTATTTATTCGTTTTTTAAATCAATATTTTTTATTATCCTTAACATTAAAGCGGCTAAAAATTGTTGTTATTAATGTTTGTGTAATTAAATGTAAAAGGTGTTAACCGCTAATAAATTTAAAAAAATCATTTTAAACAAATTTTGGGAGTTTTAAGCGAAAATATAATTTTGTTTTCTGAAAAAATCTAAGCAACATCTTCTAGAATGATAGTTTTATAGTTTACATCTTTAATTTAAAAAAATAAAGCTCCTAGGACTTGAAAAAAACGATTTAAAAGTAATTTTGAAAGGTTTAAACCAGAATCTAAAATCTTGAATGATTTTTTATTCGATAATTGAAGCTTTTAAGAATTAAAGAAAATAATGTTACATTTAAGTTATCAGTTTTCAAATGTTTGATCAAATATCAATTCAAAATAAATAAACAATTAACTTTGTTGGTATCACTTTTTATTTATTCTAGAATGATAGTTTTATAGTTTACATCTTTAATTTTAAAAAATAAAGCTCCTAGGACTATAGTTTCGACAACTTCAGCTTGTCATTATCAAACAATAGTAAACATAAAAAGTGATACCAACAAAGTTAATTGTTTATTTATTTTGAATTTATCAAAATGTATCACGAAGTGAAAGCCTCCACAATTACTTATTCAAATATCAATTGTTTTTTTATAGACTAAAGATTTTTTTCTTGAAAACCTTAAATATATTTATTTATTTGTCTTCGGTTTTCTTTCCTCAATAATATTTATGAGGGCTATCTAATCGAATTCTAGTAATTATAGAATCTAAATAAACTTGAAAACTTTAAAGACAGTAATAATTTTCGCTGTTTTGTTGTCAATATGAATTAATAATTAAAGATTAGAGTAATTTTATGTAATGTAATCACTATAATCTTCTAGTATTAATTGTAATATTGTAGTAATTTTAAAGCATTTAAGGTTTAGCAAAAATTACTAGGTTTGACCGAAAGAGGGCGTTCATAATGGGTTACCGAATTGGAATAAGGACGTCTGTTTGGGTTGCACGCGAAAAAAAAATTGATTTTACGCACGCGCGCGGCAATCGCAAATCGCACAAACGGAGATCTAGTGAGAGAGAGAGAGACACACACAGAGACACGAGGGGGCACACCTGTTTACTACGTTGGGATCGGAAGGGCTGACGTTTATGAACGCAGTGGTGGCAACTTCTCCGCGACCGAAATACCAAAAAATTCAAAAACAAAAAAAAATTATAATATCAGGGCCAAAAGGAGGATGGGGAACAAAAAGCAAAATAAAACCCAAGCTGCTCGCCAATGTAAAAATATATTTGAACATAAATACAACAAGTACATAAAATATCATATATTGCATCAATCAACACATGACATGCGCATATGCAACTAGATCAAAAAAAAAAAGAAACTACACAGGACGATCGAATTAATAATGATCATTATTTCGAAAAAATAAAATAAAAAGGGTTTTGTGTTTGGGGGGGGTTGCCAATCGCTTACCAATCAGTCCGAAAAATTATGAATCAGTCTTAATGAATACTTTTCAATTTCTCATACGCAAAAAATATATATAATAATATATCTATATAAAATTTCTCTATCGCTTCTACCAAAAATATTCAGTCTTTTAATAACATAAAGTCCTGCCCTCTCGATTATATAATTTGCAATTATAAAATATATATAAAGTAAAAATAAAACTAATATTACATCTCCACAAAAAATAATAATATTTAAATGGAAGGAAGCCTCCACCAAAGGTTTAACGTTTTTTTTTTTTTAATTTTTCGCGTGGTGGGGTGATCGAACGACCCCGGGCGCGATTAACAATATAAATGTAAAAAAAAGGAAAACGCGTGGCGTATTTCTTCACATTTTCAAAATTTTTTTGTAAGAACGCATTTTTTTTTTATAAAATCAAATAATTAACAACGAAGTCGTGGATATATCACAGAGACCGAAAAGCGAAAAGGATTTCGTTTTGATTGCACTTTTCCACGTTCGAAAATAAAAAATGGGAAGAAATACGACGTCGGGTTTCCTTAGAAAAAAAATAATGATTTTTTTCCTTAAAGCTCGCGAATTTTTTTTTAATAAAACAACACTTATTAATTTTTATTCATTACGATTAAAATTTAATAAGTGTTTTATTATTAATCGAACCACATCTAGTGGTTTTAGAAAAAAAAAAATAAAACAACACATTTTAGTACCATAAATTAACAATTACGCTAGTGATAAAATTAAGATGACATCTATTGCACTATAATTGAATGATAATTAGGTATGTACACTCAATTAGGAAAATCAGTGCAATGTTTAGATAATAGATGTCACTTTAATGGATGTAGTAACATAATGTTTCCCTGTTATTAATTGCGCTGTGCTGATGAGACCGGAATTGTTCGAAACCGGTGCGTTGACAGGGAAACGGTAATTTAGTGATAAAAAGGCGCCAATGATCAGTCGACGCGATTAAATAATAGTTAAAAAATAATAATTAGAAAATAAAAAATATAAATATATGATTATACAGCTTAAACACTAAACAATATATTAATATTTTACCGATAATATAAATATAAATATATATATTTGGGTGATAAATTTGTTTCAAACGAATTATCGGCCCCGCGGACAACTTTAACTAAAACGCGGCGTCGGTAATTCGTTTGCGGTTTGATGTAATATCAGACAGCTTGACGGTCGATTCGATCACTCAATTTCCAAAAAATAGTAGGGGAAGAAGGGGGCTAATAGAAAATTTTAAATTTTGACTACGACTTCGAGTCGTCGGTATATGTAAGAATTTTTTTGATTTTCGTTCGTTATACATGTTAAAAAAAAGAGTAATTGAAAGCGCGTAACGTCAATTTGACTATTTCTGCCTTCTGTGATAAATGCTTCTGTGATTATTTAGTGAGTTTAGTGTCCTAAAGACCTTGTGACACAGGGTACACACGGCATTGTTGAGTGGTTGAAGATGTTGTTGCTCCTTGTGTCTTTTCAGTGTCAATTTGGTGCTCAGTAGTTTCCCACAGACGTCGCAACGGTGACTGGCTGACAGCGGGAGCGGAAGACTGATCCTTCTCACTGGCAACACCGGGAACAATAACCCTAATTAGCCCACGGTTTCTCATTTTCGGAGCTTAGAACTTAACAACGATAAGCGCCCGCTCTTGCAAGACGTTCACCCTCTAAATAAAAAAAAATAGGTGAAAGCCTTGCTTAAAAATCCCAAAGCGGGCGTCTAATCGCACGGTTCGGCTCATCTTTAATGTTTTTTTTTAAACTTTTCAACAAAATAAAACAGTTCTAAGCATCTCTCAAGAGTCAAGCATGTCTTATACTACAATTTAATAATAGTCATCTGTTTGATTTAAAAATTAATAAAAAAAAAAAACTGATATTACAGTTTACCCTTCATTCCCTAGCAAATATATAAGTAACAAGCGTTTATACAGAAGAAGCATTTGCTCTGTGTTTTAGAACAATTTTTCAACCATTAGTTGTAAAATTATTCTAATTATAAAAATATATTCTTAACATTAAAAAAAAAAACAAACTTCGCGTATTCAACTGAAAATAAACAAAAAAAAAAAAACATTTGTACGCTTTACTCATGAAATTCTCTTTAGGAACAATTATAGTCTCCTCAGTCTGGTTTAGTGAAAACAATTTTGATCCAGTATTATTATTATTTAAAAAAAAGAAACGGAATTTCAATTAAAGAGTCTTCATAAGTGTGGCCAAGTTCATAGGTAGAACGAGTGATGCGGTGTGATAATTTCATCCGTCTTGATGTTCTTCACGTTTCTGTGATAAATGCTCTTATGATTTCGCAGCGAGTTGAGACTACTGTAGACTCGCTTGCAAATGTTGCACACCGGCTCTCTAGATGGACGCATGTGGACGTTCTGAATGTGTCTCTTCAGACGGGTCAAAGACGACAGACTCTTGTTGCACGGTTGACACCTGAACTCGTCCACACCTAAACGGCAAAATGGTGTTAACCGCTCTGCCCGCAAATACTTTCTCTAATGTATATAAGTAAGCTTATGTACACGCAAACAAGCGCGCGCGTAATTCATCATCAAAATTTATTACCAATTAAAATTAATTAAATTACGCGCGCGCAAGTATATTTACACGGGTGGGTAATCTGCATTTTCATCCCAATGAATCCACAGGACTTTTCGAATATCAAAAAAATTAATTAATCATAATTACGAGTATGCAACATGCCTTCATTTGTTAAATCGACAAGAAATTAATAAGCGAAGCGTCAAAAAGCAAAAATTTATTGGGATGAAACACATCTTTTGAACAATTACGAATCTCTTAGAACTTAAGAAAAAAAAAAAAAAAACTTGTATTCCATCTCAACAAACAGTTACTTACTCCAAGCCCATCTTTAAAGTTAATAAGATCAGAGACCACTCACATATACTAAAGTTAAAGTTCAATCCTTGGCTAGTTTTTGTGTACGTAAAAATTTGTTGAGTTGAAACAAATAAAATACAAAAATTAGGGGTTACAAAACTAAAACACGGAATAAAGAAATATCGATCGTCGCTGATCAATATTCGTTTATTCTAACAAATCACCACGCCTCTCCACTTCCTTCCACCTCGCCGCGCATCATCCTGGGATTCCCCTCAACGCGCGTTACAATCGAAAATTACAAAGAACACTTTCCACCACTTTCACGCAATCTACAATCGAGAAAACGTTCTTTGCATCACAGAATAATTTCAACTAACAACTATTTAATAAACACCTACAATTTTCAAAAAGATAATAATAAAAAAAAAATTATAACGTACTTCATGAAGACTGTTTTGAATCGAAATCAGTGAAAAAATTTCAAAATCGGCGAGTGTAATTCGTAATTCAATTTCGAATTATTCGATAAAGGCAACATTGGGTATTAATTATGCTTTTTGTTTCCTTTCTCTCATTTTCTTTTATTTTCATATATTTTTTTTGAGAACAACAGAGGGTTACGAAGCTCTCAAGCATGCACGCACTTTGATAGCTAGATAAAGCCCTCGCGCTTCTCCTGTTTTATTTCTCTCTTTTTATATTTTTTTAATAATATTGGCTTCCCCAAAAAAGATTATTAAAAAAAGTAAATAAATAAAATCAAAAAATAAAATCAAAAAACAAACGAACACAAAAACAGACCAGGGACAAACTTATACAACACAACACAATTTGTTAAAAAACATTCCAAATACACAAATATGTTAGGGGTGGGGGGGGGCAGTCGGGGTGATATTTATATATATATATATATATATATATATGTGTGTTGCCATCTTTAATGATGGCATCCCGCCTGTCGGAACGTGGTGGATTTTTTTTTTAAATTCCACCAGGTACCGGTGGTCACGGGTTGGGGGATGATGATGATGAATGGCCAGCATTCGTGATGTGGGGCAGGATGTTCTAAAGGGTTCCAAACATTAAGAGTGTTCAAAGAAAATTCTTACCTTGAGATGTCCCCGCCAAGCTGTCGCCTCCCTGCAACGACTGGTTCAGACCTGGAAGGAATAACACTTGAGTTTAAACGCAGTTAACCGTTAGTTAACTGCCAATCCCTAAACTGATGGTCGAACTACGTTTTTTTTTTATTAACTACTTCTAATGCTACTTAGTTAAAGACCATCACCATAGAGAGAGGCTATTTTTTACATGCAACAAAATAGAAAATGTATGGAACAATTAAATTACTTTGTTTACAAGTTAAATCATAATTCGTATTAAATAATTGTTTAATCCTTGTCCAACTTTTGAAACAAATTTTAATCATTGGATCGATGAGGTTGTTACTTGTTGAAACTTCATGAAAATACTGATTTCAAAATTATCAAAGAGTTAAAACTTAGGAAAACATTCGTAAGGTGTAAGGTTTCAAAAAATTGTTTTTAATATTCTGCAGTAATTGTTTCACCACACAGTGGCTTCATTAGGTAGATGACCAATCAGTTGTGTGTATAACAATTGTTCTAGAACAAAACAAAATGGAACCTTACAGCTTATCAGTGTTTTTTTTAAGTTTTAACTGTTTGTATCAACAATTATCCAATAAATTGATTAATGGTTGAGGCGTTAACTTCGTGATACATTTTGGAAAATTAAACAAAAACGTTTGGAATTAAGTGTGATATTAACAAAGTAAACGTTTTTGTTTAATCATCCAATAGTTCCAGCCAAAGGGGCACAACAGGCCTAATGAGGCCTAGGTACTCTGGTCAATGATTTGATCACCCTTGGCAAACTCGATCCAGATCTAGATTATACAATAATTGAGCTTGATTTAAAAGTTGAACCAATTGCAAACAACTGATTTTCAGTATTTTTAGTCTGACTGATTGCTACATCATCGCAATCATCATCATAAAAAACGTCAAAAAACTGGTTTATTCAATAATCATTGTTTATTTAACCTTTGATTAAAACACTTAGAACCTTTTTTCAATATTTTATTTTGATCCAGATACACATTTCGGATACAAAGGGTCCATTATCAATGGTTTGATACAAAAATGGATCAAAAAAAAATATTGAAGAAAGGTTCTAAGTGTTTTAATCAGAGTTATTATTATCTTCAAGTAACTCAATCAACCAAATCAAAATGTATTTAACCATTTGTTCTTTTCAGGATAAATTTTAGGCTATCATATACTTGTTTCTCATTAATCACTTGGTGAAACATTGTATTAATGTAGGTTTTAGATTAAATTAAAATTCACTTGGCTTGTTTCACAAATTAATAATTTATTCAACTAGTTTCGGCTCAAGGCCATTATCAATAAACAAAATAAATTATTAATTTGTGAAACAAGCCAAGTGAATTTTAATTTAATCTAAAACCTACATTAAATTTTAGGCATGTAGGACTCCTTCATCATTATCATCAAAGAAGTCACAAATAAAAAGATTCAGGTTGAACAAATCAAATTTGTCTTTGTCAATAAATTTTTATCTATAAATTAGTATATACTTTTACAATTTACAATCTTTATGCTAATAATATTATGCACAAAATCAATAGGACCAAACAAAATTTTTCACTTTAAACTTCTCACCAAGAATTTGCATACATTTTTATTCACATAATCATACCATCAAAGTAATAACAGTTTTTATACTATGTATTTCCATCCAACATAATTTAATTAGGTAATTCATAAACGCTATCTTCTACGAAATACTAGTAGTATTAGCAGTGGTTTTTGGTTATCAATTTTTGGCTTTGTTCATTTGCTTTTTTTGGCCAATCAATATTTCAGAGCTTGAATTACAGTTCACTCAGAAAACATCGTTTTGGTTTTACTGAGATGCATCAAAACTTGATTGATTTATAATTACTTTCATTGTTCATCCACTTACACTTCAACCAAATTTAAATTTTGGAACAAGTTTAAAAAAAAGGATTTCAGCTTGTGGCAATTTTTTCCTCTTATATTTCTAGTTTATAAGATATATTTAAACAGGTTAAAAGGAAATGGATTAGAAATTTAATCAATTCAAAATCCATTAATTTAATATTTCAATTACAACGAAACTCCCACCCACCTTACAAATATATTTTTACTAAAATAGTGATTTTATTAAAAATATATTTTTCGCAGTGGCGACTCATTTAATTTTCCAAAATTCACATCGGTAGTTTTAGTGTAAATTTTTGTAGAACATAAAAGTAGTATTTTGGTTTAAGATTCAATTTATATGTAGGGTGGGTGGGTGGCCACTATCCCACCTTCCAATTCCTATGTCACAAGCGAGAGTTAACAATTAAAATTTTATTGCAATGAGAATATTGACGTAATAAATTAATTGCAAATATTCTTATAAAAAAAGTAATTTATGCAGTAAAATCTACGCGTATGTTTTACCGATTGGAGGGTGGGATAGAGGCCACCCACCCACCCTACATATACTTTAAAACTAAAATTAAAAACACTGTTTTAAAATTTTGAAGATCATAACTGTAACTCACTTATATATTTTTTTAAACTAAACGTGCGACTATGATTAAAATAAAATGAATATGTAGGGTGGGCGGGTGGCCTCTAACCCACCCTCCAATCAGTAAAATATAAACAAGGGTTTTCCATAATAAATCAAACCAAACCCTAAATATATGTTTTTCCTTTATTCGCTTCTGCTCATTTCCATTTTCCAAAATTCACAGCAATCGTTTTAGTGTTAAATAATACAGAATTTAAAAACTGTGATGTAGCTTAAGTTCCAATGTATATGTAGGGTGGGTGGGTGGCCACTATCCCACCTTCCAATCATTATAACATAGGCGACAGTTGGCATTAAAATTTTTATTGCATCAAGGAGAATATTTACGTAATAAACTAATTGCAAACACTTTTAATAACAAGAATGAATGCAGTAAGATATAAGCGTATGTTTTACAGATTGAAGGGTAGGATAGAGGCCACCCACCCACCCTACATATACTTTGAAAATAAAATTGAAACACTGCTTTTAAATTCTTTAAAAACATCAATTATACCACTGTAATATTTTTTTGAAAATTTTACGTAATTTTAGGATTTAAATGTAAATGTATATATAAGTTGGATGGGTGTCTTGTAACTAATGTTACAATCAATAAAAGATTCAATAAAGTTTTCCAAAATTGTGATTTACGACAAGAAATATTACACTTTATTAAGAAAGTAATTCTGTATTATATAGGATAGGGGAAAAGCCACCCATCATGCATATATTTTTTTAAAACATTGCTGTGTTTTAGCTTAAGTTTTAATGTATATGTAGGGTGGGTGGGTGGCCACTATTCCACCTTTCAAATCTTATGACACAAGAGAGAGTTAACATTGAAAATTTAATTGCACCAAGGAGAATATTCTCGTAATAAATTAAGTGCAAACATGTTTGTAAATAAAAATTACTACAATAAAATCTACGTGTATGTTTTACTGATTGGAGGGTGGGATAGAGGCCACCCACCCACCCTACATATACTTTAAAACTAAAATTAAAAACACTGCTTTTAATTTTTTTAAAAACCTCAATTGTAACACTGTAAAAAATTTTGGGAATTTAACGTACGTCTGGGATTTAAATAAAAATGTATATGTAGGGTGGGCGGGTGTCCTCTAATAGACTCTATAATCAATAGGAAATAAAATGAAGTTCTCCAAAATTATGATTTACTGTAAGAATAATTACAGTTTGTTATAACATAAATATATATGATATAAAATAGAAGAACGCCCACCCATCATGAATATTTTTAAAAATTTTAACTCTTATTGATAATATTTTTGGTCAATCAATAAATTTAATCATTTGTTTTTTCCAATTTTCTAATGTCTATTCGACATTTTTGTTAACTTAAAAAATAATCAATTAAACAAAACATGTAATAAATTATTTCTTTGTAATGTTAAGTCAAAAAAATCATAATTCATTAATTTGGAACATTGATTAAATCCAAACCCCCACCCACTTTAAAAATATAGTTTTATTATAATCTCTGACACTCATTTAATTTTTAAAAATTCACAGCAATCATTTGAGTGTTAAATATCACAGAATTTAAAAACAGTGTTTTAGCTTAAGTTTCAATGTATATGCAGGGTGGGTGGGTGGCCACTATCCCACCTTCAAATTCCTATGTCATTAGCGAGAGTTAACATTTAAAATTGTATTGCATCAATGAGAATATTGACGTAATAAATTCATTGCAGATATTCTTATAAAAAGGAATTGATGCAGTAAACATATGCGTATGTTTTACTGATTGGAAGGTGGGATAGAGGCCACCCACCCACCCTACATATACTTTAAAACTTAAAATAGAAACACTGCTTTTAAATTCTTGAAAATCATCAACTGTAAGTCTCTTATAATTTTTTGAAAACTAAACGTGTGCCTATGATCGAAATAAAATAAATATGTAGGGTGGGTGGGTGGCCTCTAACCTACCCTCCAATCAGTAAAACATAAGCGAGAGTTTTCCGTAATAAATATTTACGATAAGAAATATAAAATTTTGTTTGAAATAATAATTTTGTTTAAAATAAAAATATCCTTTTGGAATTTAAAAAAATAAAAATAGCTTTTCGGAGACTTAATGTATATCTGTGATTGATATAAAATGTATATGTAGGGTGGTCGGGTGGCCTATAAACCACCCTCTAATCATTAGAACGTAAAGCTATAGACTTCTAAAATTAGGAGTAATTTATTTTGTTTATAATAAAAATACAAATTCTATGAATACGATTAAGAACATCTACCCACTATGCATATTTATAAAAATATTTTAATAGTTGATACTTTTGTACAATAATTTTTTAAATTCTAATATTTTTGGCCAATCAATAAATTTAGGCAATTATTATTTTTTTTTAATATCTAGTCAATTTATAATCCATTAATTTGAAATATTATTTACAAACAAACTTTCAATTTCAATTTCTATTTATTAATTCTGTATTTTGCCACAAGTTGCGTATATACAAGTAAAGTACGATATATAATAAAAACTTAATCTATTATATTATGTCATATGTTAAAATACAATAAATATAAAACATTTCATCCACCCTAAATATATATTTTTACTTGATTCACTTCTGCTCATTTAATTTTCCAAAATTCACAGCAATCGTTTTAGTGTTGAATATCACAAAATTTAAAAACTGTGATGTAGCTTAAGATTCAATGTATATGTAGGGTGGGTGGGTGGCCTCTATCCCACCTTAAAATCCTTATAACATAGGCGGTGGTTAGCATTAACAATTTTATTGCATCAAGGAGAATATTTACGCAATAAAGTAATTGCAAATACTTTTAATAATAAGAATGAATGCAGTAAGATGTATGCGTATGTTTTACTGATTGAAGGGTGTGATAGAGGCCACCCACCCACCCTACATATACTTTAAAACTTAAAATAGAAACACTGCTTTTAAATTCTTGAAGATCATCAACTGTTACTCTTATAATTTTTTGAAAACTACACGTGTGTCTATGATCGAAATTAAATGAAAGCAATCGTTTTAGTGTTAAATAACACAGAATTTAACAGCTGTGATTCAACTTAAGTTTCAATGTATATGTAGGGTGGGTGGGTGGCCACTATCCCACCTTCTAATTCTGTCATAGACAATAAATAATTTAAAAATTTATTGCCCGAGAAGAAATATTCTCGTGATAAATTTACAGCAAACATTCTTTTAAATAAAAATTAATACAATTAAATCTACGCCTATGTTTTACTGATTGGAGGGTGGGATAGTGGCCACCCACCCATCCTACATATACTTTGAAAATAAAATTTAAAACACAGCTTTTAATTTTTTGAACAATCAATGTAATTCTATTATAGTTTTCTAGAAACTAAACTAATCGCAAATAATTTTAATAAGAAGATTTAATGGCGTAAAATATCAGAGTGTTTTACTGATTGAAAGGTGGGATAGTGGACACCCACCCGCCCTACAAATAATTGGAAACTATAATGAAAATTATGCAAATTAAATATTTAAATTTAATTTGTATAAAAAAGTTGTAAATAACTAAGATTTTCAAAAATGTGTGTTTATTTTCACTACAATTCTTTCGCAAATTTATTGCTTCTTCATGTGAATGAAAGTTTACAATTGTAATTGCGTATGTTTGTAATTGTAATTGTAAACTTTCATTCACCTGAAGAAGCAATAAATTTGCGAAACAATTGTAGTGAAAATAAACACACATTTTTGAAAATCTTAGTTACTTACAACTTTTTTATACAAATGAATATGGATTTTCAACACCTCAACGCCTTATCTATCAACCAATTTAAATTTAAATTTGTAGTGCAGTATTAATAACGATAATTAATAATGAGACAATTAAAATCTCTTTGAGCATTTCTGCACTTATGTTTACTTGGCTAGAGTTTTTACATTTACTGTAAAACACAAGTGCAGAAATGCTCAGTGAGATTTTAATTGTCTCATTATTAATTATCGTTAAAATTAAAAACACTGCCATAGTTTTTTGAAAACCAAACGTGCGCCTGTGATTGCTATGAAATGTATATGTAGGGTGGGTGGGTGTCCACCATCCCACCTTACAAATCTTATGACATAAGAGAGAGTTAACATTTAAAATTTAATTGCACAAAGGAGAATATTCTCGCAATAAATTAAGTGCAAATATTCTTTTAAATAAGAATTACTATAATAAAATCTACGCGTATGTTTTACTGATTGGAGGGTGGGATAGTGGCCACCCGCCCACCCTACATATACTTTAAAACTAAAATTAAAAACACTGCTTTTAAATGCTTGAATATCATCAACATAAACGTCGTATTTTTTTGAAAACTTAATCTATGTCCGTGAGTGAAATGAAATGAATATGTAGGGTGGGCGGGTGGTCTCTAATCCACCCTTCAACCAGTAAAATATAAGCTATAGTTTCCCACAATACATATTTACGATTAGAAGTAATATATTTTGTTTAAAAATAATATATTTATAGATATAAATTGTCAGAACATTAGACATGTAAAGCAAAATAAATCAATAAATCAATCAATCAATCAATCAAATATATTAATCTATAAATAGGATAGAACACACCCACCCAGCATGCATTTATTTATTAAAATTTTAATGTAATGTTAATCAACTATTGACAATTTGTGTATAAGGTCCCAAATGTAAATCTAGTGCTTAAATAAAAACAGTGTAGAAAGGATTTTAACCGCGTTTTTATTATTAACGTACTGTTGATTAATAGTTTTTTTTTTAATTCTAATAATTTTGTTCAATACTAAATCTAAGTAATTAATTTTTTGGTATGTTTAATCAATAAAAATCCATAATCCATTAATTTGGAATATTAATTACAATCAGCCACCCACACAAAAATTATTTTATTTTTACAAATTCACTTCGCCTTCTTTAATTTTCCATAATTTAAAAGCATGATTTTAGTGTTAAATATCACAAAATTTAAAAGCAGTGTTTTAGCTTTAGTTTCAATGTATATGTAGGGTGGGTGGGTGGCCACTATCCCACCTTCCAATCCTTATAACATAGACCACAGTTGACACTTAAAATTTTATTGCATCGAGGAGAATATTTACGTAATAAACTAATTGAAAACACTAATAAGAAGAATGAGTGCAGTAAGTTATACGCTTATGTTTTACTGATTGGAGGATGTGATAGTGGCCACCCACCCACCCTACATATAAATTAAAAACGCTCTTTAAATTCTTGAATATCATCAACTGTAAACTGTCATATTTTTTTGGAAAATTAACGTGCGCCTATGATAATGAAATTTATACGTAGGGTGGGTGGGTGTTCACTATTTCACCTTCCAATTTTTATAATATAAGCGGCAGTTAACATTTAAAAATGTATTGCATGAAAGAGAATATTTGCCTTATGAATTAATTGCAAATATTTTTGTATAAAAAAGAATTAATGCAGTAGGATTTACTTGTATGTTTTACTGATTGGAGAGTGGGATAGTGGCCACTCACCCACCCTACATACACTTTAAAACTAAAATTAAAAACACTGCTTTTAAATTTTTGAATTATCAACTGTATAACTGGTATAGTTTTCTAGAAACTAAACGTGTACCTGTGATTAGAATGCAGTGTATATGTAGGGTGGGTGGGTGGCCTCTATCCCACCCTCCAATCAGTAAAACACAAGCTAGAAATTATGAAAATAAATAATTACAATAAGAGGTTCTATATTTTGTTAAAAATAAACAAATTAACTCTTTTAATATGTTAGACAACACCCACCCACCATGTCTAACATATAAAATTTTAATAACCCATAGAATGTTTCTTATAAAAATTTAATATTCTAATATTTTTATATTAAATTTTTTATTAAAAAAAATAATAAGACATTATTATTTTAAATACTTGATCACTTTGTGATACATATTTTATTTGTGTTATTTAAAGTTATTGTTATTTTGTTTATATAAAAAAAAATTAGAATCCATCAATCATTGGAATTTCGCTTCCAAACAAACATCCATCCACTCTAGAAATATTTTTCTTATTTTAATCACTCTTACTCATTTAAGTTTCTAAGATTCACCGCAGTAAATTTAATGTTAAATATCACAGAATTTAAAAGCAATGTTTTAGCTTATGTTCCTATGTATATGTAGGGTGGGTGGGTGGCCACTATCACACCCTCCAACCAGTAAAACATAAGCGACAGTTAACATTTAAAAACGTATTACATCAAGGAGAATATTTACGTAAGAAATTAAGTACAAAACCACTTATAAATATGAATTAATACAATAAAATCTACGCGTATGTTTTACTGATTGGAGGGTGGATAGAGGCCACCCACCCACCCTACATATGCATTCAAACTTAAGGTAAAATAGTGCTTTTAAATTCTTTAATATTTTACACTAAAACCACGGTTTTAAATTATAGAAAATCTAATGCATAATGGTGCGTAAAATAATAATATATTTCTAGGGTGGTTGTAATTCATGTGACAAATTAATAGTTTCTGAGTTTTTCATTAAATCAATTTTTAAACTCCAATTTGAATGAAATAAATGTTGATTGATGAGTTACGTGAAGATGATGTGAAGTTTTAATCACTTTATCCACAAATAATTTAAATTATTAGTTAATTTTCTACAACGAACTAAAGGACTTTATTTAATACACTTTATCCACAGTTTATTTTGATTTTGTTAAATGTATATTTCGTTTACGATGTAAACATTTTCAATAGCTGTACAAGTTATTTTATATTTGATAAAAGAGACGAAGATGAATTAAAACACTAAGTTTTGTTTCACTAATCTAAAAAATGTGTTTTAATGTTATAATTAATAATAAAAATAAAAATATTTCATCAGAAGTTAAGCGAGAATTTAATTCATGTTAATATAGACAAAGATTTCTCAAGATTATTAGACTAATTTAAAAAACAATGTGTTTTAATCAATCAATTAATAATTAAAATAAAAATGTTTCATCAGGTGTTAAGCGAGAATTTAATTCATAATAAAATAGACGAAGATTTCTCAAGGATATTTGTACAAAATAACAATTTATTTAGATTTTAAGTGTGTATATAAATTCTTATCATATATTTTAATTGCAGGAAACTCTCATGTATGTTTTATTGATTGGAGGGTGGATTACAGTCCACTTATCCACCCTACATATTTATTTAACTTCACCCATAAAATAAAAGTAGTTTCCAAAACAATTATAACCGTTTTACAATTTTTGTTTTTAAATAACTTAAACGTTGTGTAGTAGTTTAAGTTTTTATGTATATGTAGGGTGGGTGGGCGCCCACTATTCTACCCTCCAATTATTATTATAAACGCTACGATTTTTCAATGGAATTAATTTAAATGAGAATATTTTTTTAAATCCTAAATACAGACTTTCTATTTTAAACATTAATCATTTAAAACCCTCACGTATATTTTAAGGATTTTAAGGGTGGGCTAGAAGCCATCCATCTACCCTACATATTGATTTAATTTCAACCTTCAATGTTTTTTGTTTTATTAGATTATTCAAAAAAAAGTATCACGAAGACAAAACCTCCACAATCACGTATTTATATTATTGTTTTAATTTTTGCCACCAAATAAATCTGTCCTACCCTCCAGTCACTAAAACATACACGTTAATTTTACTATAGTAATTCAAAATTACAATTAGGTTTTCACTTAATTTATTACGAAATACATAAATAACTATACAACACATTGTAAGCAATCGTTGTTTAAGTACTTATAATTAAAAGATATGATAGTGGAAACCCACCCTCTCTACATGTACATTGAAGCTTAAGCTAAAATATAGTTTTTATATTTTTGAATATCTTTAACAGTAACGGTGCGATTGTTTTTTTAATTTTTTTAAAGTGCTTGCAACGAACTACAGGTCTGGGTTCGAATCCCAGCCGGGGGGTTAGTTTTTTTTAAGGAAGAATTCACCGTGCGGATCCATGGATGTTTGTTACATACACATATGGAAAAATTATAAATTAGTTTCTGGCTAAAGGGCAAAACGCCAAATATCTTTAACAATAACGGTGCGATTGTTTTTTTAAATTTTTAGAGAGCCTGCTCGCGAAACGCAGGCCTAGGTTCGAATCCCAGCCGGGCGATGAAATTTTTTAAAGAAAGAATTCACCGTGTGGATCCGTGGATGTTCGTCACATAGATATATGGAAAAATTATAAATTAGTTGCTGGCTAAAAGGCAACACGCCAAGGACATATCCTGCTTACTTCACCATTCCCCAACCCGAAAATTTTGACATCCTTCCTTTTTATGTGACCAGTAAAAACTTATATTTAATTACATAATTTCTAATTTAACCCGTGGTAAAAGATTTTTGAACTGTTTTGATTAGAACAAACCAAGTGTTTTTTTAGTTCTAATCAAAACAGTAAACTTTTTTTGAATTAGCAATTTAATGTGGGCGTTTGGCAACTCAAGTGAAAATATTATTATATCAAAAACTATATCATCTAGGTATTTCACAGGAGAAGTTATAAACATTATTAAAATATCCTTAATTTTTTTTTTATTGACTTAGGTGTTAACCATTCAGACACGACAATTTTTCTCTTTTCTTTTAGTTCTTTTATATAGTTATTTATGATGGTTTATTAGGTGATATTTACTTAATTTTTTAATCATAATGAACATAATTATTATATTTATTAACTAAAATAAACACTCCATGTTCAATTAATTTATTTTTTATAATCAATACAGCAAATACCAGTAATCACAAGTTCAATTCAAGTTTATTACGATTAAGAAATTTTTCCGAGTTTTACGTTGATAGATGATTTTGCGTTTAGAGATAAACACGCTATTTATCAGACGTTGGTGTGTAGCAAAATATATTTGTTAAACGTGTTTGTCTAGGGTCAGTTAGTTATCGTTTTGTTGTTGAAAACATTAAACTCATTTTTTTCTGATCGAAAGAGTTGCAAATAACAACACCGGCTCGACCTTCAGACGCGTAGGCAAATAAAAAGCATAAACAATTTCACTATCTGTTAGATATTCGATTGTTCTGACGTTTGGTTTGTTGTTATGCGCGATAAATTTTTTAAAGGAATTTATTCACAGTTAAAAAAATAAAACAATAAAAGATTTGCAAATTAAATATTTAAATTTAAATTTGTAGTGCAGTATTAATAACGATAATTAATAATAAGACAAATAAAATCTCTTTGAGCATTTCTGCACTTATGTTTTACTGTAAAACATAAGTGCAGAAATGCTCAAAGAGATTTTAATTGTCTCATTATTAATTTAGTTTGATTTTTGTGAGTTACGTGAAGGTAAACTTGATTAATTAAAAAAGCACTAAAAACCTTTCTTAACAATTTTATTTAAATTCAGAGATATATACATTTCGGACACAAAGTGACCATTATTTAAATAAAATGGTGAAGAAAGGTTTTTAGTGCTTTTTTAATTAATCATTATTAATTATCGTTAATAAAAGATTTGTTTTTAAATATTGATTACCACAACAATTATTGTCAGTGTTCTTCAATTTTCTTTTCGAGTTACGTTAATATATCGCAACTCAAAAAGACAATTGAAGAACACTCGCAATAATTGTTGTGGTAATCAATATTTAAAAACAAATACTTTTTACTCATAATGTTGCAGACAAGGAATTAATTAATAATTTTTTAAATTTGAAATCAATGTAAAAAATCAATTTGTGAAAGTGTGTCATTACAAATTAATATATAATTTTAGTTTGTTTTTTAATCTACATATGCAATCAATTAAAATTTTTATTTAGTTTTAGTTTAAACTTTTCATATTTACATACAGTTGTAATAAATCAATTATTATTGAATCCATTATGATCATATTTTAGTGATTTTGTCGTTTAATTCATTTTTCATTTTCTTTCTATTTGCCAGTATTGAGTAAAAGATGGCGTAGTTTCTGAAAGGAGATGTCATATAGAATATGCAACTCAATATGCATTTAATTGATGTTTATTTATTTCTAAAGCAAATGCGTAAGACAGAAAAGTTTTTGAAAACATGTTATATGCTTGATGTGGCGAAAAATTATGTATATTTACAAAAATTACATTATATTATGTAACTATTTGACCTTGAGAAGAAAATTGATAATCATTATTATTATTTCTCCTAACTGTTCTCTCTTTTGCAGTTACCAATCCTGCAAAAGGGAGAACAATTAGGAAGCATATTTTATAATTGAAACTGTATATTTAGTTGCACATCTTCTTTCTTTTTTGGGATGCATTAGAATCTGCCTATCTGAGTGGATGGTATTTAAGATTTATTTATTAAATGTGGTAAATTTTTTTCTATTCTATTTGTTTAAATAGAATTATCAAAATAAAAAGTACTTTTACAATTTCGTAATTTAAATTATAGTAATAGTATTTATAGTAGTATGTATTTTAGATTAATTTAAGAAGAGAAACAAAGCAAATAATAAACTTAAATGTATATTTGGTTGCCTATATTTTTGTTGTTGTAATAGAATCTGGTTGTGGTGTACCTAATGATAGGCTCGATAAGAAGCTTCTGATAAATATAATCAAAACTTCTGATGATTATTATTCCTGCTCATTGTTTTTAATACAGGATTAGTAAATTTTCATAATTTAAACTATATGTACATTTGGTTGCATATTTTTTTTAATGTTGCGTGTTTGAAATAGGTATCTTGTGATAAAGATATTTGTTTCTTGTTTAAGTTTCTGATAAATGATATAAAAATTGCTTATTATTATTATTTTTTAAAATTTTATGCAGTTTGATGCTTGAAGCCATCACTTTATCATACATCTTAAATCAAGAACTTTTAATGAAAATACACGGTGTATGTGATATAAACGAAGTGTATTTTCATTTAAAGCTCCTTTTTTTATGCAGGATTATAATTTTCATAATTTGCACACCTTATATAATTAAAACTGTGTGCACATTTGGTTGCATATAATTTTAGTTTCATTATAACCTGGCTATAATAGTAGACGTATATGAGTTTGAGAAAAAGATATTTTTTTTGTTATTTTCTGATAAATGTTGATTAAAATAATTTAAAAATTCATTTGTCTAAATTGGTTAAATAATTTTTGTAAATTGAATATAACTTTGTTTGTATTACTTGAAAACTTTTTATTGTGACTAGTTTCGACAAATTTAGCTGGTGTGTTTAATAATGACAAGCTAAATTTGTCGAAACTAGTCACAATAAAAAGTTTTCAAGTTATACAAACAAAGTTATCCTGTTTTATTCAATTTACAAAAAATGTATAACGAAGTAGAAGCCTCCAACATACATAACATAATAAATAATTTTTAATTACAATGAATAAATTTTTATAATCAGCACTGATCACATAATTAACTGTATGTGTATTGTGTTGCATATATATATATTTATTTTCGAGAATTCACTTTTCTTCTTTTGACGTATTTTATAATCGAAGGATTTCTTTCTAATTATCATGTAAATGCAACAGAATAGTATATTTTTTCTGATGTTTGCTGCCATATATAATGCGCTGATTTGACAGAATTATACTGTATATTTTAATACGTTTTATCTTAATCAATCAAAGACCTTATATATTTTATTTTTTATTTATTTTATTTTACTTTACAAAGTCCTGTTATATGAAAAACTTCAAAATACACATAAAAATAATACAAAAATTTAGCTTATAGGACTTGCAGGCGGAGTTCACTGCGTGTTCTTCCACTCAGACCTTTTTTTGCTTCATGTGATGGAATTTCCTATCGACACAGCATTTTCGCCATTCGGTAATATTTTAGCCATTGCAGACATATTTAAGTCCATTTTACTCGGAACTTTTTCAATTACATTTGATTGTCAATGTATATAAAAAAAATAAATAATTAAAACTGTGTGAATATTTGGTTGCATATATTTTTAGTTTCATTAAAGTCTGGCTATTTGTTATTCTCTGATAAATGCTGATTTAAATTGCTTATTATTACAAAATTCGTTTATACAAATTGTTTAAATCATTTTTAATCATACTGAATACATTTTTATAATCAGTACTGATCACATAATTAAAACTGTAAAACTGTATGTGTATTTGGTTGCATAATATTTTTATTTTCGAGAATTCAGTTTTCTTCTGTTGACGTATTTTATAAACGAAATTTTTCTTTCTAATTAACATGTAAATGTAGTAGAAAGAAAAATTATTTCTCTTCTTTTGTTTGCTGCCATCTATAACGCACTGGATTGATCGAAATGATAATCTATATTTCAACACGTTTTATCTTAATCAATCCGGGCATCAAAATGAAATAATCGATAAGTATTTTTACATAAGCAACTCTAAACTTCCTACTATTTACATTTTATTTATTTATTTATTTACGGCATACGCCTTTTATACAAAATTATAAAACGAGTTTGACCAAATTTGGTTAATGAAATAATTTTTATTCTGCATTAGAACATAAATTGCAGTTAAATTAATCTCATTATGATTAAGAACGCTAAACTTGACTCGCTGGTGATTACGCCCTCTTTGAAACATGCTGTGAACTACTCAAGAATTTTACTAAATCGGCGAATTACGGTGAATATATTTATAATATCCAATAAATAATGTTTATTCTGCATTCGAACAAAAATTGCAGTTAAATTAATCTTATCATGAGTAAAGACCGTTTAATTCGACTCGCTGATGATAGCGCCCTCTTTGGAACACGCTGCGAACTACTCAAGAATTTTACAAAAGTAGCAAATTGCGATGAATATATTTATAATATCTAATGTGCGATTAGGTTGGCAGAAATGTAATTCTGTTTGATAATTAATTTAAAACTAAACGGAAACAAATAGATAATTGAATTCTTGTTTAATAAGAAATGTATAGGCGTGAAGAAGATTAGGAATCGCAATAATTATTGTTATAACTACATAATGTAAATACTGGCTTCAATAAAAATGTTTTCTTAGTCTAAGAAATGAGTCAAAAGAGAGCAAATTGACTTAAGTAATGGTATTAACAAAAGACATGTTTTCGTGATACGCCGATAGGTGGTGCATTGAGTTGAATGTTTGTTTGAGTTGTCATAGAGGGCGCTTTTATCAACGTCTGATTTTTTCCTTTCTTATATTGTTTTGTGACAAAAGATTCAAAAGGCAGAATTAATGATTACTCTCGATTTTCCTTCCTTATATTGTTTTGTGCATAAGGTTGAGTAATTGAACGCGCCTTGTAAGATTGCAGATTTAAATGTCAGATGTTAGAGGTCGCTGTGTGTTGATGTAAAGATTATCATCTACAATAAATATTGAAGAAAGTAAACTCACCTCCTAATCCTGTAGGATCGGCTGCCAGAGCAGCCATACTAAAATTAAAGCTTCCGGCGGTGGTGGCGAACAGTTTGCTCTCAGTGGGCGTTAGGTACGGTCCGATGGGGCTGTCGTGGTCGTCGTGGTCGCCACCGCTGCTCCCCGAGTGCGGTCCTTGAGGTAAGTTAGGTCCGTTGTCGTTGGCCACTTCGTTCGAGTCGTTGCTGTTCTCCTCCGGGTTGGTGGCGCACATCATCTCCATCGGTTCCGTCTTCACCTCCTCCCGCGAGTTGTTCGTCGGGGAGGGCGAGCTCGGACTCGAGCCGTGCTCCGTCGAGCTGATGCCGTTGCCCTCCACGTCGCTCTTGATGGTGTTCAGCATGTTCGAGTTGACGTTGTTCTTCATCGCCGTCGGCGAGAAGTCCGTCGGCTGCGTCTGCGGCGGCTGGTGGTGCGACATGTTCAGTTCGTTATTGTTGTTGTTGATGTGCTCGTTCCTCGACCGTTTCTGGTCGCCGTCAGGGTCCTGGCTTATCCTGCGCTCCCTCCTGTACTGCATAGCTGCCCTGCGAAGGAGCTGGTTCACGGTGGCCCCGTGCGGCGGCGACGTCGGCGTCGTGAATATGGAGTCCTCCATCAGTTTGTCGGGGAATGCGGGGTGGTGGTTTGTTGTTGGGGTTTGTTGTTGCGCCCGGACAAGACTTTGTACTTGTGCTAGCTGAAAATTTCAATAAATTACAATTAAGTAATGTTATTCTTACACAATAGAACTAGAAAAAATATTCAAGCCAAAATTTCTTAGTGAGATGACACATCTAATAACTATCAAAAGAATGGAATTAATGGGGTGTTTCTAAATGAATATCGGGGTTTTAAAGCTTGGTAGAACTTATTGCGTTAAACTTAAAATCATAATTAATACATGAAATGAAACTCAAACAGTTCAGTTTGTTGGTATGCGCTAGAGGGCGCTAGTAGCAAAAATTGCGACTAGTAAGTAGAAAACAGACATATTTTCACAGATAGAGTCATAATGTGCGCATCAGGGGCTCAGAAAATCCTCACGAGATGGTACAATTGCAACCAGATCCTCTAAATTGAATTTTTCTTGTGCTACACCTCGAGAGAAAGTTTATCGGTCTTTTTTTTTGTTTGGAGAATCAACTATAACTGATCTACAACCCCAATATTCTTTTTGAAACATCCGGTATATGGTCTAAAAGATAAAGAGGAATTAGATCCTGGTTATAAACATTCACGTTTTTTATATTGCCTTTCTAAATACCAAGAACTAAAGGACTTTTCGGAATTCGAAATTTACCAGAGAGCGACTCACGTTCGGGGATTTTTCGGATGACATATACACTCATACATGCACACACACACTTATCATACAATAAAAGATAAATGCAAATAGGCCGCCGGGTCGTCGTGCCTTTTGTTGTTGCAATGCAAAATTTACGACCTACCTGATCCCTATCATCTGCATGTTTCTGTGTGAGGCCGCTGACCCGCAGGACCTCCGCAGTTTTAAGGAAGGATGACAACGATCGCTGGTGCACGTTGACCTCTCCATGATAAATGAATTCAACAAGTGCGTGCAGGTCGGTCCAGGCAACGTCCTGAAGGACTATCACAGGGTGCTTACATGGGGTTGACTGTAAACAAACAAACACATCATATTTTTTTAAATCTATAAAGCTATCATTCTAAAGCATAAGTGACAATTAATTAAAAATTACATTAATTTAATGTATAAGTTATGCAACACAATATACACTTATTTTGCAAATGCAATAGCATATAATGAATGAATGGTTTAATTACATTTTTAAAACAATTAAATATGGAAAAAATAGTGTTTTTGGAAAGGATAAAAATACATGAAAACTATAGTCTTAAGAGGATGGAATAGTAGCCACACATCCACTCTATTAATACATGGGCATTGTGAACTAAATTTTGTTACGATGAATTAAATTCTCACTTAACCCGTGGTGAAACATTTTTATATTAATTAGAGGATAATTAAGCTTTTAATGTTGTTTCACAATTTTTCTATATTTCTCCGACTAGTTTCGACCATTAGTCATTCTCAAGGAGATATAGTTTTTAAATTTAGCATTATAGTACTCACCTTAAGTAATTCTCGAAAATATGGACTACAGGCTGATAAAACGACTCTATGAGCTTTTAAACTTTTTCCATCACATGCTAACGTAACGTCTACGAAGTCTTCATCGTCTCTCAGGTTCTCGAACGCCGAAGTTATACTACTTTGGTAGTTATTCCAGCGTAGACAGAAATGTTGTGTATCTACCATCGTTATTGTTATTCACCTGCAAAGAAGAATAATTCAACGTTAATTACCAATTAAATTTACACAGATTTAAGTAATAATTTAAAAAAAATCTGATCGTAAAAATATTGATGGAAATAAAAATTCATTGTTTTAAAAATTCAAATAACGAATAACGTGGATCAAATACAATAATATCAAAGGTTTCAGGTCAAATTTATAAAATGCATAAATGTCAGGTAGATGACGTAGCCACTGTGTGGTGAAATATCGTCGTAGAATAATAAAAACATTTTTGAAACTACATACTGAGTTAGTATTTTATAAAGTGTATTATTTCTAGTTTGATTTTTGTGAGTGACGTGAAGATAAATTTGATTCTGAAGAAAGCTGTATTATTTCTAATTGTGCCCGGCGCATTCACCATTTATACAAATATAAATTATTGCCTCCTTTTAACTTAAACTTTTATATTATCATTTTATATATTCTTAAACCCTACACTCTTAACGGGTAGAAAGGTATATGATTATAAATATATTTATATTCTTAATAAACCAATAAAAAACGTCTTTAAACAAACAACTTAAATTATGAATTAATTATTAATACAAACTTCAATTTATTCTCCATTCATTATACGTTAAAAACATCAATAATTTATGTTATAAATAAGTAGCCTCATTCCTCGCTCACAAAAAAAATACGTTCATTGATATAACAAAGGAATGTTAACGTTAATTATTGACAGGCAATATGTTTTCCTAGAGGCCCGCGTCGGTAATTACGTTTTCTTTACCGTTGAAAATATAAATGATGTTATTTAATACTAACACTGAATATACATTGTGCGTACGTGTGCGAGTATATATGTTTTATAAAGAAAATCGATGTCAACCTAATTTTCGCCTCAAAAAACAATTTCCGCCACGGGTGGGTGGTATTTTGTTGTCCTTGTTTTATTGTTTACAGCACACCTCCCGCTCTCTTTTAGCCCTCCGGATATGAACAAAACGCGTATTACTTATATAAGGTACACTGTCTTAATCAATACTGTATTAATGGTTTTAATGAGATCCACGGTTGTTTTGAAGGAAGTGTTAATTGTTTGGATTTTCGTATTGATGGGTTTAAAATTACTTTATGATATTTTAACATTTAATTTTTTGAAGCACTTACTACTAAATCATTATCAATACTATGAATAATGTATTAGATCTGTATAAATAAAATTAAAAACAAGTTAACCTTGAATTGAAAGTGGTCATTAAAAAAATGCATTATGTTTTTTATGCAAAACAATGATATTGGCTTAAAACGCGGCGACCAGTGTCAATTTGAATATAGAATATTTTTCCTTATCATCTCTGCATTACAGCAAAAATATTCTACTTGAATGTAATATTGAAATTTTAATAAACTAATAGTAGTAGTGTTTGGCTATCGACTACATGGTCCTTCCGCCGTGTTATTTGTGTGTGTGTGTGTGTAAATGAGCTTGTTACTTTAAAGGATCGCTCTAAAGTTACATTAATTGTATCCCAATGGTGAATGGTACTGGTACACCCATCCAATTGCTAACTCGAACTAACGTTGCTGCACTCTCGCTAACGCAACCGAATGTGCCACCACCAACGTATATAAACTAATAAAAACGGTATATTTATCATTAAAGCACTTCTAAAGAGAATAAATTTATATGTATACTGAATTGAAAAATTCACTATGTTTTAACCACAAATAATTAGTTTGTGGTGTAAGTGTAAGTATGGATTACCACGTAGTAACGGTCGGAACCATTCTCTTTATTAAATTTATATGTATATATGCAACCAATTATGCACTAAATATAATAAGAGGGAGAGAGAATGATGTATATTTTCATTCAAATTATTACATTAATTATGTCCAAAAAGGAACAATTTATTTACACTCTATTGTTTTAATTTTTTTTAAATGAATATAAATGTTATATTAATCACTAAAATAATAAACGTATCTATTAAATTTTATACTTATATGCAACCTATTATACATATTATAAAATGAGAGCGAGAGAGAAACACATCTATTTATGGTGAACTCTTATTAGAAGTTTTTTAAAGTTATCTAAAATGATGCCTAATTAAAACATCTGTTTTAAATTTTAATAATCCAATATAAATGTTAGGAAATACATTACCATATAAGTAAGTAAATTGGACTTGGCGCTGTCCTATTTTTATACAGTTTTTTTTTATAGAATTGTATGTAATTTTATGTATAATTTCTAGAAACAAATCTATTATTATTATTATTTTTATTATTATAAAAACGTCATAGATAAATCAGTTTTCCTGTCTCCAACTGCGTTACGCTGATGAGATCCAACAAAATGTATTGAAACAAACATTATGATGAAACACTGCTATACATTGATAAATAATATTTTTAATTATCTTAAATATGTTAAAATTCCGTACCTAGCATATTTTATTTACTAGATGCTTTTATTCAAAATCTGTTCAAGTAATTTAAAAGATAATAATATGTAATTTTAATTTAATTTCTAAACTTGGCTATACAACCAATAATACTTTCAATTATTTGTGAGGAAGTGAGAACGATGTATATTTATTGTAAATTGTTATATACACTTAATGATAAATGAACTTAAATGATGAATGAACAGCCAATTGCCATAAAAATAAATTTAAAGAGAAGTAATGCAAACGTTATATTTATTATTAAGAAACTTGCAAAAAGGGAATAACTATTTTCCATCAAATCAAACGCGTTGCATTTCTTTTCATCACATGTTATTTTGTTTAGTAAATATAAATTTAAAGCGTTTTGTGATCATAATTAATTAAGTAATTAAAATTCTCTTCACAAATTATAAGAAATAAATAATAATAATAAAGAAATAAAAATTACTTTTACTTAATGCCATGCTTATATATGCAACCCATTATACCCTCTATAAAATAAGAGGGAGAGAGATATGTGTATTTATCTTAGATTTTAATATATTTTGCAAAAGTTATCTACAGTTATGACTAATTAGTATGCAGCTATTTTCATTTAGAAAAAGAATTTTTAAAAATTAAATAATATAATATAAAAGATATACTAATTGTGTAAATTAAATATTGAATATCAAACATCAAAGTTATGACATAGCTGCACTGATGAGCTGTGATACAGCGAAACACGTGTCTGCGGATAGTCATTACATATCAATTTCGTAACGTGTTTGGAAAACAATGACACCACAAAAATTTCCAGTTCCATTTTGCTAAATGTAATTGCAGACATGTAACCACAACTAACAGTTATGTAATTCAATCCCTGGTGGTGCTTTAATACGTGAAGTAGTTGTTTTAACTATTAGTTGATAGTTTTTACATTATAATAATGTAAAACTGCGGTGCAGAAACGCTCAAAGTAATAAATTCACATTTTCATATATGTATTAATTATTAAAATATATCTAAAATGTTATTATTATTATTAATGGTTAACACATTAGAACGTAGTTTTTACAAATAATTTCCAAACGTTATTAACGTTTATTATTATTAATAAATTTATTAAAATTCTCTTCAAGTGATTCAAAAAATCATAATAAATTGTAATCTTATATTGATTTTCTTTTTTATTCTAATTGTGCGATGAGCTGCTAATCGTGTTAATTTTAAAAAAATCTTGAAATTGTAATGAATATTACATTTATCATTAAAACACTAATGAAAAGAATAAATTATATTTTTATAAAAATTAATTTGTGCTTATGCAACCAATTATACATTCTTTTTTATAAGAGGGAGAGAGAAATGTGTATGTTTATAGTAATTTTAATATACTCTTACATAAACTATCTCAAATGATGAATACTTAATTAGGAGCCAATTGCTATTAAAAATAATTTTAAACAAATCGGATAAATATATATTACATTTATTAATAAAGCACTTCTAAAAGGGAATAAGTATTATTTATAATTTAATTACATAAGTTGCAGTTACAATTCCTCTCTCTTTTATCGTGTTTACAATATATAGACATTAGGTACTAGATGTTGATTATTTTATTAAATTAAATAAATTTTCAGTTTTTAAACAAATTAATATAAATGTTATAGTAGTAGTAGTGTTAGGCTATCGACCACGTGGTCCTTCCGCCATATGTTATTTGTGTGTGTGTAAATGAGCTTGTTACTTTAAAGGATCGCCCCCGTCTATAAATGTTATATTTATTATTAAAATAATATATTCATTTAAATTTATACATATATATGCAACCAATTATACACTTTATAAAATGAGAGTAAGAGAGAAACACATATTAATGGTGAAGCCATAATATAAGATTTTTGATTAATTATTAATAAATTAAAATATTTTTAATAAAAAAAATGTATGCGTATTTATAAAACCAATTATACACTCTACATGTGAAGAGAGCAGAGAGAAAGAAATACTTTTTTACACTTCTTTAAAACTACGATTTGAAAATTCTAATTTAAAAATCATGATCCTATGTAAATATTGACTAGTAAAATGTATTTCTAATGTATAGGTTTTCCTTATTGTAATTAATTATTTCTATTAAATAAATAAATATATAAATAAATATGACCGGTGCAGATATAGTAAGTTTCCAAACAAAAATGGGTGTTAATTATTTTCGTAGCAGCTGGATCATCATTGAAATATAGGTTACGCCGTTATCGCTAACCTTCGGACTGACGTCAATTGATAATATAATCTTTACCTTTCCTAATATCATAAATGTTTGGCGTTCTCGCTGCGCTGAATACATTCGGAGATAATTAACGCAGCGGACAAAATAATATTTCGAAAAGATAGACATAACATTATGGTAATAGCGCAATAATAATTATAATTGCATAGATTATTATAATCGTGATTGGGACTTTTCAGAGAGTGAAGAAAAATCATTTCAAATTACGTATTTAATTTTGTAATGATAACAAAAACAAACTGGTAATTAGGAATACGACAACAATAATTAAGTTATTAAGTGGTAATATCTCTTATTGTTTATAATAATATAATTTGAAAGAAATAATGTAATATAAACGATATACTAATTGTATAAACTAAATATTGAATATTAGACATCAATGTTATGACAATTTTAATCAATAAATATAGTAAATAAAGTGTTTTATTTGCCTTAGACAGTAATCTATTTTTTTTGAAGTTGAAACATAGTAAGTGTTATACTTAAGTAGTTTATATCACTACCACTTAGTAACGGTCGCGACCATCCTAATCTAATTTTCTACCCTAAATATATTAAAATTTAAAACACTAATTTTATAATAATTTAAAAATATGAAAACTTTTCGTGAATCTACAACAATGAGGAGAGGAGAGAGAAATTCTCAGCATTTCTGTGGTTATGGAATAAAACAAAAAATTATTATCCAAGCGTGCTGTGGTTTTTAAAAATTACAATTAGTGGCACTGATTTTAAAGTCTTATCATTAATAATAGAGTTATGCATCTATCTGTGATAGATAAATATACGTTTAAATATGCTGAATAAGTCCCCTTCATTCTTTGGAAATCTTAATTGAATGCGCATTTACTTATGAAAACAAAAACGATTTATAAATTATGCGGAAATTCTGAATATATAATAATATATCCAATGATAAAAGAACTGGAACCTTGACGATGGTCATAAAAATATAAATATTTAATAAACCACGCTGATAAAAAAAGATCTATCGAATGGATGCATTTTTTAAATTTGTTAATAACTATATATTGAGAGAGACAAACATCTTTATTTATTATTTGTTACATAGCGTATTATCAATAATAATCGTATTTGATTTTCATTACGGCTATCAACCCATGTTTTTCTGCTAGCTATATTTTGAATTTTTATAACAATTGAATTTTTTCGTCCGGTTTTTAGTAATAAAATTATTATTATATTAGAATTATAATTGTTTGATTATAATTATAGATTTTACCTGGTGGTGGGCGTCTAAGTTAAAAGAATATATTTACTTCATTATCTTCTCCTATATATATATTCGTTTCTTTAAATCTTGAATGAAGTATAAAATCACTCACACTATTTTCGATGAAAACTATTCCTCTTATTTTTTTTTCCCGATTGATATTTAGTGTTCTCATAGTGTTCATACTATCTTGCTTATCTTGCACACTTAAACAATGATTGTTTTTATCAAATTTCAATCAAATTTTACACTAATATTAGCAATGATAACGAGAATTTGATTGTTTTTGAATATAATACTACAATGGTGATACATTTTCTTTATCGTGTACAATTAATGATGTCAATAAAGAGTTCAAATAAATGTGTATTATGCGATATTATTTTTCTGTAAACAAACACTTGACAATTGTAAAAATTAGTTTTAATCAAAGAAATATATTCTAAAATTTGGTTTAAATATTTGTCATGATTTAAGTGTTAAGTAAAGTATTTCCTACATAAATATATTCTTTATACATTATGCATTTAAAAATGTTAGGTGTTTATGTTATAATAATTGGAAAGTGTGATAGTGGCCACCCACCCACCCTACATATACATTTGAACTTCATCCCAAATACTACGTTTGATTGTTTTTACAAAATTCACTCTTAACTCTTGAGAATTTGAAGAATTACAGAAGCAACAATGACAGAATAAATAAAGGTAAGTTTAAATGTATATGTAGGGTGGGTGGGTGGCCCCTATCCTAACCTCCAATCCATAAAACATACTCAAAAATTTGCTTTGTAAATTTCTCACGATTAAAGTGTTTGCAAATTATTGTTTACATAAATATATTCCTTATACATTTTGTTATAAGAAAAATCGGTGTTTATGTTATAGTATTTGGAGGGTGGGATAGTGGCCACCCACCCACCCTACATATATATTTAAACTTTTAAATACGTCATTTTATTATTATTACAATATTCATTCATAACTCCTGAGAATTTTAAGAATTATCCGAGTAATATTGGTAGAATAAAAAAATATATGTAGGGTGGGTGGGTGGCCACTATCCCACCTTCCAATCCATAAAACATACTCTAAAATTTGCTTTGTAAATTTCTCACGATTAAAATGTTTGCAAATTATTTTTTTACATAAATATATTCCTTATACATTTTGTTATAGGAAAAATCGGTGTTTATGTTATAATAATTGAAGGGTGGGGTACTGGCCACCCACCCACCCTACATATACATTTGAACTTAAGCCCAAATACGACGTTTTATTGTTTTACAACATTCACACGTAACTATTGATAATTTTAAGAATTACCCAAGCAATAATGGCAGAATGAAAAATATATATGTAGGGTGAGTGGGTGGCCACTATCCCACCCTCCAATCCATAAAACATATTCTAAAATGGATTTGTACATTTCTTATAATTAGAGTTTGTAAATAATTTTTTACATAAATATATTCCTTATACATTTTGTTATAAGAAAAATCGGTGTTTATGTTATAATAATTGGAGGGTGGGATAGTGGCCACCCACCCACCCTACATATACATTTAAACTTCAGCCCAAACACGACGTTTTATTGTTTTTACAACATTAACTCTTGATAATTTTAAGAATTACACAAGCAGCAATGGTAGATTTAAAAAAGTATATATGTAGGGTGGGTGGGTGGCCACTATGCCACCCTCCAATCCATAAAACATACACTAAAATTTGCTTTGTACATTTCTAATGATTAAAGTGTTTGTAAATTATTTTTTGCATAAATATATTCTTTATATATTTTGAATTGCAAAAAATTGGTGTTTATGTTATAGTAATTGAAGGGTGGGATAGTGGCCACCCACCCACCCTACATATAAATTTGAATTTCAGCCCAAATATGGCGTTTTATTATTTTTACAACATTCACTCTTAACTCTTAAGAATTTTAAGAATTACACAAGCAACAATGGCAGAGTAATAAAGGTATATATGTAGGGTGGGTGGGTGGTCACTATTCCACCCTCCAATCCATAAAACATACTGTAAAATTTGCTTTGTTAATTTCTTACGATTAAAATGTTTGCAAATTATTTTTTTACATAAATATATTCCTTATACATTTTGTTATAAGAAAAATCGGTGTTTATGTTATAGTAATTAGGGGGTGGGATGGTGGCCACTCACCCACCCTACATATACATTTAAACTTAAGCCCAAATGTGGCGTTTTATTATTTTTACAACATTCACTCTTAACTCTTAAGAATTTTGAGAATTACACAAGCAACAATGGTAGATTAAAAAAGGTATATATGTAGGGTGGAGGGGTGGCCACTATCCCACCCTCCAATCCAACAAACATACTCTAAAATTTGCTTAGTAAATTTCTCATCTTTGAAGTGTTTGTAAATTAGTTTTTACATAAATATATTCTCTATACATTTTGTTATAAGAAAAATCGGTGTTTATGTTATAATAATTGAAGGGCGGGATAGTGGCCACCCACTCACCCTACATATACATTTGAACTTCAGCCCAAATATGGCGTTTTATTATTTTTACAACATTTACTCTTAACTCTTAAGAATTTTAAAAATTACAGAAGCAACAATGGCAGAATAAATACAGGTATATATGTAGGGTGGGTGGGTGGCCACTATCCCACCCTTCAATCCCTAAATCATACTCTAAAATTTGCTTTGTAAATTTCTCACGATTAAAGTGTTTGGAAATTATTTTTTACATAGATATATTCCTTATACATTTTGTTATAAGGAACATCGGTGTTTATGTTATAGTAATTGGAGGGTGGGATAGTGGCCACCCACCCACCCTACATATACATTTAAACTTAAGCCCAAATACGACGTTTTATTATTTTTACAACATTCACTCTTAACTCTTAGGAATTTTGAAAATTACACAAGCAAAAATGGTAGATTTAAAAAGGTATATATGTAGGGTGGGTGGGTGGCCACTATCCTAACCTCTAATCCATAAAATATCCTAAAAAATTTGCTTTGTAAATTTCTCACGATTAAAGTGTTTGTAAATTACTTTTTGCATAAATGTATTTTTAATATATTTTGTTATCAGCAAAATCGATGTTTATGTTATAATAATTGAAGGGTGGGATAGTGGCCACCCACCCACCCTACATATACATTTGAACTTCAGCCCAAATATGGCGTTTTATTATTTTTACAACATTTACTCTTAACTCTTAAGAATTTTAAGAATTACACAAGCAACAATGGCAGAGTAATAAAGGTATATATGTAGGGTGGGTATGTGGCCACTATTCCACCCTCCAATCCCTAAAACATACTCTAAAATTTGCTTTGTTAATTTCTCAAAATTAAAGTGTTTACAAATTATTTTTTACATAAATATATTCCTTATACATTTTGTTATAAGAAAAATCGGTGTTTATGTTATAGTAATTGGAGGGTGGGATAGTGGCCACCCACCCACCCTACATATACATTTAAGCTTAAGCCCAAATACGACGTTTTATTTTTTTACAACATTCACTTCTATCTACTGAGAATTTTATGGATTAAAGGAGCAACAATAGTAGATTTAAAAGATATATATGTAGGGTGGGTGGGTGGCCACTATCCCACCCTCCAATCCATAAAACATACTCTAAAATTTGCTTTGTTAATTTCTTACGATTAAAATGTTTGCAAATTATTTTTTTACATAAATATATTCCTTATACATTTTGTTATAGGAAAAATCGGTGTTTATGTTATAATAATTGAAGGGTGGGATAGTGGCCACCCACCCACCCTACATATACATTTGAATTTCAGCCCAAATACGGCGTTTTATTATTTTTACAACATTCACTTTTCACTTTTGAGAATTTTAAGAATTACCCAAGCAATAATGGTTGAATAAAAAATATATATGTAGAGTGGGTGGGTGGCCACTATCCCACCCTCCAATCTAAAAAAATATACTATAAAATTTGTATTGTAAATTTCTCGCGATTAAAGCGTTTGGAATTTATTTTTAAATAATAAAACGTCGTATTTGGGTTGAAGTTCAAATGTATATGTAGGGTGGGTGGGTGGCCACTATCCCACCATCAAATCCAAGAAATCATACTCTAATCTAATCTTATTTGCCTTAAGTATTTCTCATGATTAACGAGTTTGTTAATTATTTATTTCGAAAATCATTAAATTAGTAGATTGTAGACTAATTTTCAATTTCTTACTTTTTTTTTAATAAAAACTAAATCAATAATATTACGTTTATTAATTTTACTTTTAATTATTAAGTAATTATAGTTATTTTTTCAATTGCGAATAAAGTTTGTATCGCTTTTTTTTTAAATTTTCTCTGAAATAGTTAAAATTTAAATTTAATAAAAAGATTTTGTAAATTATGAAATGATTACTATAATTATATGTTTAAAGTATTTTTAAGGTTTTTTAATTGAAATATTAAAATGCTTTCTTAATTGTTATTTTTGTTAATTCTATTTATTTTATTTATTTAATTATTTTGTTTTAAATAAAAAAGCAAATGGATAAAATAATTAAGCAATGTACTTTTTTTTTTAAATTTTAGTAGTAGTAGTGTTTTGCTATCGACCACGTGGTCCTTCCGCCGTGTTATTTATGTATTTGTGTATGTGTAAATGAGCTTGTTGCTTCAACGGATCGGAAATACCCTCGTCACTATAAATCACCATTAATTTTACCCTACAATAAATAGGACAGGACACCCGGTCACCCATCCAATTGCTTACCCGAACAAACAATGCTGCACTTCCGCCTAAAATATTAGTCGATTTCTTTATAAATTTTACTTTGTTAATATTTTAACAATTATTATCAATCAAGAGAATCTGTTAATTAAAAGGTTAATTAACATAAAAATGTATCACCACGGGTTAAGTGAGGATTTAATTCTAAGTACAATAGTATCTGTTTTTTTTTTTTAATTATGTGTAAACCTTCAATTAAAATATATATACAGTAATCTTCTTTTATATTTCCTATTTAATGTTTTCAAAATCCTAAATTATTTGTTTTCTATTGAATGTATGTACATTATATATTTTTTTGTAAGCAGGAGAAGCAAAGATAATAATAAAGAATAATAAATAAAGAGTGTAGAGTATTTATTATTTTTTATATCGTAAAAGAAAATTCATGAATAAAATATGTTGAGTATTTTTTAACTCTTAAATATTATAGAAAATGAACATTTTTATTATATTAAATTAATTAATGTGTGGTTTACAATAAATTCACTCAATTTTTTAAATTAAATAAAAATAAAAATAAAATTAATGTTTTTATAAATTCATATATATTAAATATAAATATATAAAACTATTATTTTAATAAATATAAATTTAAAAAATTGTACCTGGAGCAAGATTTGAACCTGCGCCTTTTCTAGTTTACGTTAGGTTTACGTTAGTAACGTAAAGGTCGCAGGTTCAAATCCTACTTCAGGAATATTTTTTTGTTTTAAACATAAATTGTTACAATGTTTATCGCATCTAATTATTAATTTTTATTATAGTAGTTAAATTAAATTAATTTATTAAAATTATGATCAGATTGTTTTGGTTATAAAAATGCTAAATAGTTGGCCATATATTAAGTAAACAAACAAAAGAATACATGATTAGTTTGTATTTGTAAAAATTGAAATAAATAGTTTTTTTTTTAAAATATGAACACAATAGAAACATTTATAATTGTTATTTTTGTCTTTTTGAAATAATTAGTTTTTTTTTAATTGGAAAACAATAGAAACATTTATAGTTGTTATTTTTGTTTTTTTTGAAATAATTAGTTTTTTTTTAATTGGAAAACAATAGAAACATTTATAATTGTTATTTTTTGTTTTTGTTTTTTTTTTCACCTCAATTTGGAATCATTCGTGTGGCGTCCGTGCGGCCGTTAAAGTAGCGACCGGCGCGTATCCTCCTTATCATTTGAGCGTCTCACGTGCAGATAACTTCGTGCGCGATTTTCGTGCACACGTAAAACTTGGCGCTGGACGCCGTCAGAATGGACAGTCGCGGAAAAAAATTGCGCGCGACACTCATAGATGGGAACACTGTGCACGTGCACGCGGAACGGCCGGAAAAAACTGGCGCACACGTTAAAAGCGCGCGTCTGCCGCCCCCCTATTCGGAAATGTAGAAAAAAACACACACACACACCACGACGTCGCCACGTGCGAAACGCGCGCGCCCCACGTTTAACAGGAAACTGCGGCCGGCGGTTCGCGACTCGGCTCAATCATTAAGAATAAATTGTATAAAAAATACTCATTGGCTATTAGTTCCGCGGATGGTTGCCGCCGAAAGTGGGGGTAAAAAGAGAGAAGGAAAATGCGCGGCGTGCGAGGGGTGGTCGGCGGTGGAGGAGGAGGAGGGGGCGGATGGAAGGGGGTTGCGCGCGCGAGGGGAATATCTATATGTATGCGAATGACGAATAACGTATATAACGAATATGGCTGTGCAAAAAATGTACGAGTGCTTGCGTATGTAGGTGTGTG